>JAGPOY010004241.1:0-12145 GCA_018983105.1 Silene uniflora | reverse complement strand
AGTGAGCCCTTTAGCTTTATATTTATAATAATCTGGCTAATTTGATAACTTATACCTTGAATAAGTCATTTTTTCAAATATTATACCTAAGATAACTTTATGTCAAAACTTATACCAAAAATCCTATTTTTTTCCAAATTTAATACCAAATCTCAAATAAACACATAAAAAGACGTTTTTAGCCTTACTAACTTACCCATCACCACCATTTCCCCACAATATATAATCCTTAAATTCCCACTTCCACCACAAACACCTAACCACCGCCACAACGACCCACCTCATCCTCCTGACATAACCACCACCGCTGCCAAGTACCCTCCCGCCGGCGGGTTGTCCAAAGGAAACCCCTCGTTAAACATCCATAACTCACAACCTTGCAAAACGGCCCTCATCTATGCCCCACCGCCAAACGAACTTCCCCCACCTACACCCCATCCATGGCTCGCCTCCGCCCCTGTCGAAAAGCACCAACCCATAGCTCTTCTTGCCACTAACCTCCTTAGAAAAACACTGTCCCACTACTAAATCCCCCTAACTCACCCTAAAAACCCATCAGATCTGATTTTTCTTTTTACTATGGCTGAGTTATTTTCAATGGTGGGGTGGGCTTTGTTGGGTATGGGGTGATGGTTAGAACATGGGAGTCGTGAGGATAAGGGGTCACGCTGAGAGAGACATCATTGTGAAGACATGTGGGGGACAGCGACGTCGACGGGATTGCATTCGCCGCGATAACACCACACCAGTGGTGGTATCGATAGGGGTGGAGTGATAGGAGGTGGTGGTGATGTGGTGATGTGGTGGATGTCAGGGGTTAATGGGTTAATATGGTGGGGATGGGTTAATGGATTGGCCAAAGGGTGGTGATAAGTAATTAGTAAGGGTAAATTGGTCAAATCTTGAGATTTGGTATCGAGTTTGGAAAAAAATAGGATTTTTGGTATAAGTTTTGACAGAAAGTTATCTTAGGTATAATATTTGAAAAAATGGTTTATTCAAAGTATAAGTTATCAAATTAGCCTAATAATCTTGAATAATGAATAGTGAGTCTATGACCGTAGTCTGGCAATCTAAATGTGTTACAAGAGCTGCATTTACGGAAAAAAGAACACTCGCTTATTTGCTCATATACGAACCAACTATGCTCATTCAGTAACAGACCTAAGATTTAATCTGATATGCCGCAATAAGTGGTCTGCCTCACTAATGCAAAATTTTAGTAAATTAATGGCAGAGCCTAGCAAAAACTTGATCAAAGATAGCAACAAAAACCATAGGTGGACATCAATGTAAAACTTGTACAACCTGTTATGTTTTTTCTCAAAATAAATCTTCGTATGCAAGATTCTGGCATAAATAGCTAGTGTAAACATTGGACTTGTAAGGAGCTTTTCAAGAAATAAAGTCTTGAGATGCCTACAACTCTACAAGTTAATTGTCCTTTAGCTTCCATTTCTACAATTCTAACTAATTTCAACTACAGTTACTTCAAATTTCTAAGATCCATAAATAAATAACTTCAACTGAATCCACGCAATATTAGGTCAGAGTCAAAATGAATCTCACCTATCTCCAGATAATAAAATTTTACAAATACGGAGAGATTGGGCCAATATCATATCCAAAGTAAGCCAATGAAACGATTACATTAGAACTGGACGGTGAAAACTTACTTCGTCAGAAGGTAGACGAAACAACTGTCGATACTCCTCACTCTTCAGCAAAGTTGACGCCTGCATACATCACAGTACAACAAATTAGAGAGCTCAAATATAGATTTTAATCACATAAACTCAGCTCAAAAGTAAAAATAAAGTAATGTCATTAACCTTTTTACTTGTGCATAATTCGATGAATTGGAAGAAAGTGACGGACGGACAAAAATTTCTAGAGCTCAAACATAAGTTACAGTCACATGACAAGCTCAAATTAAATTAAAATAGTTTGAATATAATGAAAACTAAACAGTAACACGATCGAACTTTGAACTCGCACAAGAGTTCGGGGAATGGAAAGAAACGAAAGAAAATTTACAGCAAAACCAGATTTTCTGGAAGCACATGACGGAAGTACACCACATTTTCAGAGGTCAAATGTAAATTACATTGACATAAACAAGCTCAAATCAAAGAAATGACAGAATAACAGTATCATGATCAAACTTTAAACTCACACTGAATTCAAGGAATGGGGGGAAATCAAAGAAAATTTACCAGAAATCGGAGTTTCAGGAAGGAAGTGACGGATATACAAGTATACAGCAGGTGCTTTTAGAGGTCAGACAAAAATTACAATCACATAAAGCTCAAATCAAATCAGAAAAATACAAAAAACTAACGATATAACGATCAAACTTAAAACTCAGACAGAGGTCGCGGAATAGGAGGAAACTGAAGAGTGTTTACCAGAATTTGGAGATTTGAAAGAAATTGACGGATATGCAACAGTCAAACATAGACTACAATCACATAAACAAGCTCGAATTCAAAAAAATAATGAAAATTAACAGTAGCATGATCAAACTTCAAAATCACACAGAATTCGCAGATTTGGAAGCAAGTAATGAAAATTGCAGGATAATCGAGTTTCTGGAAGAAATTGACGGATAATCAACAGATTTAGGAGGTCAAACATACATTACAATCACATAAACAAGCTCAAAATCAACAAAATTTAATTAAAAACTATCATTGACATGATCAAACTTGAAAATAACACAGAATTCGCGAAATCGGAAGCAATTAAAGATCATTAATGGAAAACCGAAGAATCTGGAAGAATTTGACGCATATAAAACAGTTTTTCAAAGGTCAAACATACATTACAAACTACGGAGTATAATTACATGAGCAAGCTCAAATCAACAAAAGATAAATAATAATCCAAAACTAATAGTTATACGATCAAACTTCACAATCACAGATTTTTAGCGGAAATGAAAGAAAGTAACGAAAAGTACTGGAAAATCGGAGTTGCTGAAGCGGTTGGAGTGGTGGTTGGAGGAAGAGTCGGCGATGGAGTGTGGCGGAGGAGAGAGAAAGGAAGCATCCATGGTTTGTGAAGAAGGCGCGATTCTCGAAGGACTCGCTAATGCGGCCGCCATTGCTGATGAAGAGAGAATTGTTCCGAGTTCTGAGAAGTGAAATAGAAGAAGGTAGTCTGACTTGGTAGCAGACTAGCAGCAACGGTTTTGGTCTTTGGACGTTAATTCAATCACGGAACCCATTTCTTTAATCTTTTCTTATTTGGGTATTTTAGTCATTTGCGTACGTTTTCATCACGGTTTTGTTTTAACGCACATCCAGCTCATATCATTAGTCTTTGTGTTGAAAGCAGACGTAAATAATTGAACAAAATGGAGAGTGGTGTGGGTTTATGAAAGCAAACGTAAATAATTGAACAAAATGGAGAGTGTTGTGAGTCTAAGCAAAGTAAAGAATTGAACACGATGGGGAGTTCTATGAGGCTATGACAACATATGTCCAAGAAGTAACTTAAGAACAACACATTTGAAACACACCTCATGATAATCAGTTAATCACAAACAAAAATTGGAACAAATGGAATACGGAGTAGTTTTTAAAACATCATAAACAAAGGTATGTCATAACTCATAGGTGTACACGGGCTATACATATTTTTAAGAATCCATTTTTAAAATAATGCTCAAAAATAAAAAAATAAAAAATTATCGTTTTGGTTCGGTTTAGAAAACATTTGTCAAAATAGTGTCCACGTAGGCTCGGGTATTCAAAACCTAAAACACATAACAAACACGCCATACCAATGGTGTGTTTATGGTAAGTAGGAAAAAAAATTGTGTAAAATGGACTACAGTAAACACGCCATTGGGAATGACGTGTTTTAGAAGTAAACACACAACTCCCATTGGCAATGACGTGTTTTAGGTTTGAATACCCGAGCCTGCGTGGACACCATTTTGACATATGTTTTCTAAACCGAACCAAAACTATAAAAATTCTATTTTTGAGCATTATTTTAAAAATGGATTCTATTTTTAAAATGATGTTCGAGACACCGAAAAATATTAAAATCAATCAAAGCTTATAGAACATTTTTCGGTGGTCTACTGTAGATGATGATGATGCTTGGGAAATAAGTGATGGCCTAATTGGATTGACGTAGTCTACCAAACAAATGAAAATAAATTAGTTTACGTTACTGCAGACCATGGAAATAAGTGATGGCCTAATTGTATTAGGATATACACACATACTCCATCAAAGGAGTTGCTCTAGCGGAGCATAACAAACATGGAAAAGTATTCCTGCACATGAAATCAGTTTTTGAGGACATATATCCAGAGAGTATGGATATTGAAGTGCACAAATTCTCATTTGTGACAGACAATATCCGTCACAAGTGAGTGACGGATATCATATTCTCTCACAAAATACCCATCAAGGGTGAGTGGAGAAGCACATGGGGGATGCCCACCTTGTCCCCTCTACCCATTTGCTCTCACAAAATATCCGTCGCAAGATCCGACCCGTCGCAAGTGTACCAGCTACTAAATGTACCAGCTTTAACATTTCGTAAAAAGAACCAACAATATGCACAAGGCAAGGCCAATCATATTCAGTGGGGAGAGGAACTTTCAGTATGAACATATTAGCAGATCCAAAATGCTAAAATTAGTACACTAACACCGGAACAAATAACCTACAGGAGTAGTGAGAGCTCGGTTTTGAATTATAGTAATGCCGTTAAGCTAAGAGATTCAAAGTTCATCATGCAAGACATGTTCAGCCGGATTTTCCATGACAGCGGGATGGATATTATCATGCTGCAGAATATTAATCCCATCAGGTACAGGTACCGGTTGTTGACCGTTAGCGGCTCTTCTAACCATGCCGCCTTTGATGGAAGCAACCACTAAACGTTGAAGCTTGAGTATTCCAATACGCTTTGATACGACATACAGAACGGCAAGAGAAAAGGCTAGAAACCCTACGATAATTACAACCCTGCAAAAAGGAAAAAAGAGAGGAATTAGGAGTTTTTAATAACATACCAGCTAGGTCAAATGGCGAGGGAGAAATAGACAGGGAAGAAAGTTCATCTACCGGTCAATAATATCTTGGCGTTGCATTGTGGAGAGCAAGTTTCGTGTTCGACTAAGAAGTGATTTGTGACCGGTATACTCCTTTTCTGCTTTCTTCAGTACTCCAGTCGAGTCCTCTACAGGCAAAAAGGAAGATGGTCATCCTTTTATTACTACGAAACCAACTTTTTCTTGGGTGTCAAGGGGCAGTTACGCGCTGATGACCCAGTTCAAAACCAAGTCAGGAATATCATCACTCAATGACACTTCACTCCAATGCGCTCATCTATTTAACCAAAAAAATGACTTCACTCTTAGTTGCATCTACAGCACTACAATATTCGTGAAGCAAAGTTGACTCCCTAGTGAATTGCAAGTCTATACCAAGGGAGAATTATTGTGAAGTGGTTTCCACATTTAGTATCGCATAAGCGGACGATCATTCAAGCATAATTTCTAAGGAAACCGCTGCATAATCTACATCTTTGCTGTTATCTACTTCACCCTACTGAGGGCTTCTCTGTCTTCCCAATCAATTATTTTTCAAAACAATTTTAACTGTCACTAAAAGCCTCCAAATAAAGAGCAATCAAGATTAAAGAAAATACCAATTGCATAGAACAAAAGGCAGACAAAAAAAAAGAGGACAAAAGTGAAAGATTCCAAATAAGATTCTAGGCCAAATGCAAGTTATGCAACACAAGTGTGGACGGGTAAGATTACGTACCAAAACTCATTAATGTACTTGCACTCCTTTCCACCTCCTACACTTTGACAAAGATAAGTATGGAGGGAAAAGGTTAATGTCACTGTAGAGAAACGCTACAACTTTTACAGGAATAATAATAAAAGTAAACATTTCTAAATTCAATGTTGATGAGATCCAGCTAGAAACCTGGTGCATCAGTTGGCGAGTGCGACGGAGACTCTCAGTGATGCTTTCTGCTGCAGATGTCATCCCAGCCTTGGTTCTGAATTAAAAGGAATGTAAAACTCAACTAGGTCAGGTATATGGCTAATTGGCTATATGCAAGTATTGCAGACAATGGCTCCTAATTTGGCCTAGTCACTTGAAGGACATACTGTAAATTGCGCCTGCGTGTTGTAGACTCACTGCCTCCTCCAAATAGAAGTTCTCTCTGCAATACATAAGCAAAACAAATTATATGAGAGAGTTTTTCGTAAGATGATCAATCCATTAAACCTGTAATTACATTTGATACCATTTGTTCAAGACTCACTAATCAGTAAAGAACATCTGTTAAAAAAACGAGAATAACAAAGAGAAACATTCCTCGAAGCATTTTGCAAAGTGGAAATGGTAACACTTGATTACCTCTTCCTGGGCAGTTTTCCTCATATTTGCTTTCGCTTGGAGATTAGCATTCCTCAAGGCAAGACGCAAGCTGCAGAAAAATGAATACAAGTGAATAATTGCTAGCAGACGAGATGGTGTATTAGGTACACTGCTCAGAATCAGGGTGTATCATGAGAAACATACAGGTTTGCATTCACCCCTTGTTTAGATTGAGAAAAGGAAAAGGGAGAAAAGAGCGGTGGGCAATTTTATTTGTTTGGTTAATAAACTAGGTTAAAGGAAAATGGCGAAATCCATTTTTCATCCTACAAATAATATTAAAACCTTTCAAACATAAGAAAGATTTGGACGGATAACATTCTTAACCCCTCCCTGGTCCCTCCTTTCCATTCTTACCCTTCACTCCTATTATTCTATCCAAAAATCAAAATCCCTTAATGCTCTTCGAAGTTGAATCATAATGAACAACCGTTTTTCTCAATTCTTCTTATTCTGTTTTGTTCGCTAGAAGCGAGGATGGTATTCTGTTCACTTACCTTTGTATTTGCTCCTTCCACTTCTTAAGAAATTCTTGCGCTGATTGAACCTCATCAAACGCCGGAAGTTGTGGAGCCAACACATCCAGCTTGAGCTGCAAAGAATTAAGCATAGCCAAACCATCCTGTGCTAAACCATTCAATCTCGGAAGAGAATTCTTCACTTCACTCATTTCTCTCGACTTCCCATACTCTTCAATCTCCCTTATATTGCATTGAATCCGAGTCCATGTCTCATCCCACTGCTTCTTAACTTCCTCCACAGCCACAACCACCTCATCCATTTCCGCTACTAAAATTTAATAAACCTTCAGCAACTACTTACAAACTGGCTATCACCTGATATATTCTCCTATGTTCAAATCTTTCCATTCAAAGACATTATATTCAGAAGCGCATTTCAGATTAACAAGGATCTATAGAACTAAAATCTACAATTGCATTGAATATATCAGTGATCCGGGAACAATCATTTCAATTCTAGAAACTGAAATAACAAAATTCCAAACCCTAATCTTAACAAAAAAAAAAATGGATTGAAATACAATGGCAAAAAGGCGGCGACATTTGTAATCTACGGGCGCTTACTTAATGGGCAAAATAAGGGATTCTCCAAACGGACAGTTAAGGGAATTGAGTAATCGCGACGGGTCGGAAACTCTAACCCACTAAAACCAACAATGATGAACAGCCAATCTATATATCTAACAATCATCAAAGTAAAAGGCACAAATTTTTAATTGGCGAGCATAATAATCCTGTTATTTCATATTCTTTATATGAAATTGAATAATCAGATACAAATTCTAGGGTTCCATCAAACTCAAATTCACTAGCAAATTGATCATACTATACATACATGAATCAATACTGAGAAATTCAATTACGATCAGATTCCTAATTTTGGGGATTTAATCGATCAAATTAGTACAAACAATTAAGCAACTTACATGGAACTCCGAATGAAGGTGTCGAGGCGAAGCAGTGAGGTAGTTACGAGAAATCCTGCTTATAATAAAACCAGTCTTAAGGGAGACTTATTGTACGCGAGTATTGCAAATTTTTTTTTTTTTTTGATAAGGTAAGAAAACTAGATTGATCCTCTGAGATAAGACCAACCTATTTCATCCTTTCGGATGATAGAGGTGAGTTGAAGCCACCGGCTTTCAAACCACCTCGAAAGAATTAGACAAGAATGTCCAACAGAGGCCATAAAGTCCGCAACTTTATTAGCCTCACGGAAGCAATGTTTAATAATTACTTCATCGAAAAAAAAGAGATCTAAATTCACATCTTTGATAATACTCGATATCTCCCATGGAATTTGCCAAGTATTTCGAATAGAATTAATGACACAAAGATTATCTCCTTCAATAATCAGCTTTGAAACTCCTAATGATTTAGCTGCAAGAACGCCTTCTTTTAAGACGCGAGTATTGCAAATTGATTAAATTGAACTTGTCTTGTTATTTCTCATACTTGTCTTGTTATTTCTCATGCGAGTGGGCACGTATCTAAAACTCATTTTAATCCCCGCAAAAAAAAAAAAAAAAAAAAAATATTTTGAGGTTTTATTTATGCGAGTGGCATGTATTTAGCTTTATTTAGCAAAATTAAGTGTAAAATGTAGCTGAAAACTGAAAAGCTAACTGAAACTCAAAAGCTAACTAAGGCTTCGTTTCAAGCCATTTCAGGTACCTGATTTGGTCAAAGTAGCTTATTTAACCAAAATTTCAGGTACCTTATTTTTGTGTACGCGTTTGGTAAGTAGCTTATTTAACCAAATAAGCTACCTGAAATGAAAAGCTACCTATAGTAGCATTTGAGATTTCAGGTACCTGATTTGGTTTTATTTCCCCTTTTTACCCCTTAAATCTATACTACTCCGTATTAAATAATTATCATATCCTTTTACGTCATTTCATTAAAATCAGTTACCTTTTCAGTTAGTTTGTCAAACATTGTTTTATATAATCAGCTACCTTATCAGTTCCTAATTTTCAGCTACCTTATCAGTTATCTTTTCAGTTTTCAGCTACCTTTTCAGGTTTCAGCTACCTTTTCAGTTAGTTTTGCCAAACGGAGCCTAATAAGGTAGCTGAAAACTAGTAGCTGATAAGGTAACTGATTATATAAAAATGTGTTTGACAAACTAGATCAAAAGTTAGTTGATCTTAGTAAAATGACGTAAGATGATAATTATTTAATATTATACGGAGTAGAATAAAGGGTTAAAAAATGGAAAATAAGTTATTTCAGGTACCTGATTTCTCAAATGCTACCTGAGGTAGCATTTCATTTCAGGTACCGTATTTGATCAAATAAGCTACTTGCCTAACACTTGCAAAAAAATCAGGTAACTGAAATTTTGATCAATGTTTTTAATTAAGAAGAAAAAACCCAAAAAAAGCATAGTATCCTAATTCGCCAGTTTCATTGTAGGTGAATTATGAAGGGTGGAGTTTGATCGTCTGGCGTGGCTTTGCTTTCGAGACGGATTGGTTTCAATCGTTTGTCGCGGCTACCATCACCTGGTGCGACGTCCCTGGAGCTTTGTTCTGCTGCTTTTGTGCTCCGTGCAAACCTGCCGACGTCTTCGTCTCCTCTTCGTTGTGGTTCGTTTGTCTTCCCTCGAGTTGTTTTGGTATATGTTTTAGTGTTTTTTCTTGTTGACGGTGGTAGTGGTTTACCTGATTACGTCTTATCTGGGTCTGTTGCTCGGTGGTGGATCGGTGATTGCCTCCGTCTTTTGGTTTAAAGTTCCTCTTTCCAGGACTTGTTTTGTCAGTTCGTTATTCATCATTTTTATAAGTTTGTGTTAGTGTTTGGTCTGGCTGAGGTACTACCTTTTCTGTTTGAATCTTTGCCGGGTTTGTTTGAGTTGAGGGGTGGTGTTTTTTATTCAAGGTTTTGGTGTTTGTACGGGGTTAGGCTTTGGTAGGGGCATTATGTCTTCTTCTACCATTCCTATAAATTTCTTGAAACTTTTGCTTGTGCCCACGTTAGTGATGGGTTCATGGAGAATGAGGGGGATAGGATGTTAGGCTCTTTTATGAAAAAGCAGGGGAGCCTCCTCACTGAGGTGAGGGAGCTAAAAGAAACGGGGAACGGTTTTTTTAGGCAGAATGAGTTTGATATGGCTGCAGCATGCTATGATGAAGCTTGTAAACTCTTGAGTTTGAGCCTGGGAAATACTGGAGGGGAAGATATTCAACACTATCTAACCTCGCTGTTTCCCTTCTTTCTAATATGGTTGCATGTGCGCTGAAACTTGAGGGATATGGAGCTGCTTCGGGTATGTGTTCCATGATTTTGGGCACCTTTCCTCGGAATGTTAAGGCACTTTTCCGTAGAGCAGTTGCTTCGATAAAGTTAAAAAGGTTCTCTAAGGCTGAATTGGACTTTAGTTGAGGCCTTAGCTGTTGAACCTAATAATAAGGATGTGTTACGGGAATTAGAGGTGGTAAGAGGTCACCTCCTCATTAAGGAGAATGGTAAGAGAGTTTTGGAGGTTGATACTAAAGATTGCGTGGAAGGGAACAACAAGAAGCATTTCAATGTCTCGGCTTATGACATGGGTAGTAAGGATAGTGAAAGCGTTATCACGGAGGTGATGGAAGATCACAGTGAGGTTAGTATGAAGGATAATGAAAGTGTGAATGTGGAGGAGACGGTGACTCAAAGTAACTATGTCAAAAAGTCAGTTTTTGAGTTCACCAAAAAGGGATGTGGTAGCTCCCGCCTAAGGATCCCCGCACAATCTTATAAACATATGTTAGAAGGTAAAAAGATGAGTTTTTATCGTGAGCGAGATTTGACAACCTTAACAATTCGGATCATTAAGAGTGAGGCTACTAAGGAGAGGGATTCTTTCAAAGATCCCTCTAAAAAGAAAAAGAAGAAAAGAAGATATCATAAAAGGTGGAAATCTAAGACGATGGGGGCCATGAATGAAGACATGACTCCATCCGATGTTTTCAATGATAGCAATGTAACACCCGCCATCTCTAGTGTTAGTTTGAGCGCGTCGGACATGGTTTCATGCACGTCTTCAACTTTTGACAATGCTTCTCCTCCCGATACTCATATCCATCAAGATATCTCTATGAGTGTCGCTAACAGTAATCCAAGCTCCCCTCTGTGCCGCGTGAATAAAAAGGATTCTTCTTCTTGGCTTGGAGCTGAGAATGAGTCCAATAACCGTGAACCTTTCATTTTTTCAGCTCGACATAAAAAGTACAAGACTTTCTCGTTTGGAAAACCATCAGGCGCCTATTCTACTCATATGCTTTGCAGGTACTCCCCTCCTTATCATGTGCGTGAGAAATGAAGAATGGTCAATATCAAGAAGAACCATAGCCAAGGGGATGAATCTCCAAGACACATTTTATCTACTTCCAGGAGAAGTAGATCTCTCTCTTTTAAATTTCTACGTCCTCGTGGCGTAAGTGTGTCTTGTCGCAGGTACTCCTCTGAAGCTCAATTGATAAAAAAAAGAAAGGAAATGCTCGCGCAAGTTGACAGTGATCGCCCCGTCAAGAAACCTTGTTTGTTCGTTAGCCCCATGTGTAGTTTATTTTCTACTAGATTTCATGCCCGTGCGTTGCACGGGTTATAAAAATTGACTCACCTTTAATTGCTATGGATTTTTTTGGGCGAACATTCAACTCATTCGATGTTTTGATACTCCGCTCCTCAATCATTTGATAATGTTAAAAAAGAAAATTCAATTGATGTTTTGATAGTGCCCGTCTCAATCATTTGATACCGTTAAAAAAAAAAAATTCAATTGATGTTTTGATAGTCCTCCGTCTCAATCATTTGATACTGTTAAAAAAAAAGCAATTGATGTTAGTCCCCCGTCTCAATCATTTGATACTGTTAAAAAAAATGTAATTGATGTTTTTGTTCCGGGTGTAATTACGAGTGTAATTATGGAGCAAGTTTGTGGTACACGTAAGCTCGTAAGATGTGGATGAAAGTCTGACCCTTGTATCTTCCTGCAAAATGAACAAACGGAGGGCACGGCTTGGGGCCGTGCGAACTCACTCCGACGCTCAAGTCAGTGACTTAGAGATAAGTGTAATTGAGGAGAGATAAGAGAGTTGATACCAAATGATGAGAGAGGATATTTGTGTTGTATGTTGTGATTGTGGTTGAGATCCTTTTTCACGTTGAGAGTGAAGGAGTATTTATAGACTTCCCCTTTTGTCCTGTAGTGGC
>JAGPOY010004240.1:0-12145 GCA_018983105.1 Silene uniflora | reverse complement strand
AGGGCTAAGAGGAGAAAAATAATTAGTATGATGAGGAGCAAAGGGAAGAGGAGGATCGTTACATAATACTAATGTCTTATGTATTCTATGTATTTAGCTTCCTGTCAATTAACCATCTAAGCAAAAGGCATATAAATAATCGGATATTATGCTCTCAACTGAGTTAAATACGAATTATTTACGAATTGAATGAGTGTAATTTTGTTTGCAATCGATTCAATCATCAAAATAATATAACAAGAGTTTCATTGTAATCGGTGGCCAACATGTACAGAGGGCCGAACCAAATGAAGATAAGCTAACAAACACATGAAACGTCAACAATTAAAATATCTTCGGGTACCACAAGAGTAGCGAAAATATACAAGTCAAAATGTCTTGGGGTACCGTGCGCAACGCGCACGGTGCAACCAACTAGTGATTATGAAAAGTCAACAACATTCATTAGTTTTGGAATCCATTTTTAAAATAATGCTCAAAAATAGAATTTTTATCGTTTTGGCTCGGTTTAGAAAACATATGTCAAAATGGTGTCCACGTAGGCTCGGGTATTCAAAACCTAAAATACAGAACAAACACGCCATTGGTAATGGCGTGTTTATGGTAAAGTAGGAAAAAAACTTGTGTAAAATGGACTACGGCAAACACGCCATTGGGAATGGCGTGTTTTGGGAAGGAAACACGCCAAAAAAACTGCAAAGACACGCCATTGCTAATGGCGTGTTTCCTTCGCAAAAAACGCCATTGGCAATGACGTGTTTTAGGTTTGAATACCCGAGTCTACGTGGACACCATTTTGACATATGTTTTCTAAACCGAAACAAAACGATAAAAATTTTATTTTTGAGCATTATTTTAAAAATGGATTCTTAGTTTTGATGGAATAAATATGTGGAATCCTTAAAAAGATATTAAAGTATGCAAATTATTAACAAAATTTGAAATATACTTCTATATAAACTAGGTTTGATGTCCGACCCCGTTCGGACTACCTCTATTTATCATCAAATTTTATTTTCTAGGAAATACAACTAGACTTGCTTAACTCATACGCTTACCATTTATACTGAAATGTAGAATTTATCAAAATATTATGGGACACATTCACTACTTCAACAGTTAATATTATTACGACGACATCTCATGCTAATAGTATTACATTCACTACACCTGTGGTTATTGTTGTTTTGACTACTCACGCTATTTTTACGGTTATATCCATTCCCGTTAATTTTATCACTCATATTTAAGTAAAATATGTCGCCCCCTAATCCCCTTTGCAATTAAGAGCCATGGGTCAGCTCAAGGCCAATTCGGGTTAAACTTGGGTTAACAACGCACTTAGGTCGCTTACGGTTCAAGCAGGATTGGGTATGGTTATTAATGAATGTAAAGTCGGTATGAGTTTGATTGTGTCATTACCATATTTATTTGTTTGGTGGCGCGGAGTATCTCCCCAGTCCCCACCGACAGCACAGATGCGGCAATCTCTCCTTCGTAATACTAAAGGCTACTTAATGAATAGACCCCTCTCAAGTTTGATTTTTACCATATTTTTTTTCGGTTTTAAAATGATGGAAGAAGAACACTATTTTTTTAACATGTAATCTCACACTAACCCAAACCTAACCTAACCCGTATTTGACCTAACACTACCTGACCCGTATGACCGAAGCAGGACTTGATCCATCCGTTCCGTTTGATAGTTCTATCCGTATCGGACCCAAATGACCCATTAGCGAAACCTAGCTGTCACTCATGTGAGAAACTTGTTGGTCTTGTAACATACATATTTGATGAATCATTTCATACAAATACGATCCTCTTTATCATTTCCCAACTCCTAATCTCTGTTTAAAACTGATGCGTTGGTTGCCAAAACAAGCTTTCATTTACTATGTTTCTCATCTTCAATCCTTTCCCAACTTTGTTGCTTCCATCTCATCATACAGACATACAATTGAAGATCATTACTATCACCATTTACTCTCTAAATTAAACGACTTTCCTTCATCTCGCCGCGCTACGCAGCAAATACACTCTCAATTCACAACTAATGTCTCACTTAACCAATCCCCAACTCCCCAAATCATCTTTCTTTTCAATACCCTTTTGCGCCGCTATGCCATTGGAGAATTCCCTCAGGAAGCCCTCTTTCTTTACAGACAAGCAACACCAGCATTGTCTTCGCATTTCGACAGTTTTACTTACTCATTTCTTATCAAATCATGTGCCAATATGTCCCAACACTTACTGGGTTGTCAGTTTCATGGCATCCTTGTGCGGTCAGGGTTAGAAACTCATGTTTACATACAAACAGCACTGCTCAACATGTACGTTGATTTCGGGTTCCTAGCTAATGCGTATAAGGTGTTTGATGAAATGTCCGAGAGAAATTTAGTCAGTTGGAATATCCTCGTCACTGGGTTGGTGAAATGGGGACAATTAGACGAGGCACTCGCGTTATTTAGAAAGATGCCCACAAGAAATGTTGTTTCTTGGACCAGTATGATTGATGCCTTCACCCGTATGAAGAACTATCAAGGAGCCGTAACTGTTTTTCGCGAAATGATGGTTCTAGAAGGCATTATGCCTACTGAAGTATCACTGCTAGCCATTTTGAATGCAATTGCTAATCTCGGGGATCTTAAGAACTGTCAGGCACTCCATGCCTACAGTGAGAAATGCGGTTTCAACAAGAGATATGTCCATGTCACAAACTGTTACATCGACACATATGCCAAGTGTGGTTGCATTGAGAATGCATCGCGATTATTCCAAGGGATCCCGACAAATAGAAGAAATGTGGTGACTTGGACATCTATAGTAGCCGCTTTTGCAATGCATGGAATGGCAAAAGAAGCTAAAAAGGGATTCGAAGAAATGCAAAAATTGGGTATTAGACCCAATCGAATTACTTTCTTAAGTGTCCTTAATGCTTATAGTCATGGCGGTTTAGCTCAAGAAGGGGTCGAGTTATTTGAAAGAATGATAGATGAGGGTTTCGTCAGGCCGGACTTGAAACATTATGGAGCTGTAGTTGATATGTTGAGCCGAGCAGGGAGATTGAAGGAGGCAGAGGAAATAGCAAGCCGCGTTCCTAATCATAGTGATGGTGTTGTAATTTGGCGGACGATTTTGGGTGCTTGCAACGTTCATGGTCACGCAGAGGTTGCTGAGAGAGTAACAAGGAAGATACAGGAGATGGAAAGAGGTTATGGTGGGGACTATGTTCTTATGTCAAACATATTGACTAATCAAGGGAAGTTCTCGGAAGCTGAGAAATTAAGAAAGTTGATCGATGAGAAAGAAATCTGTAAAATTTCTGGGCGGAGTTTGCTTAATGGCTATGTATAAATCAGCCTTTGATTTGCAAGTTCAAAGGTAGGAAATTAGGGATGTAATCAACGAAGCAAAATTAATCCAACCTACCACAAAACCTCGAACCTGCTTCGCCACCAGTTAATTCACTACCTGTACCGCCATACGCTCTACTACTTGGGTGGTGATGTTCATTATTGACTTTCCCATAGACTGTGATAAACATCCAATCAAAAGCAATGCATTTTATTTGAAACCAGGTAAATACACGAAACAAGTTATTTTCAGAGGCAACACATTTTCTTCCCAAAAAAATGCTACATGCTACTATCAAATTAGAATCATGGATAGTACCCGTGACAGAATTATAGAAGTGGCAATACCAGAATCATACAAAAACCTCAAAACACAATTATTAATTTTAATGGGTAGAAGAGTAGTTAGCTACCTAGCTGCAAGCAAGGCAGTCCTTGAGGGATATTTTAACCGGTTTCGATTCAACAGGAGGAAGTTGTTCAATCTTAACTTCATTCTAACCACAACAACAAATAAGTAATCAGATGAAATAAACATTTCCGTAATCAATTAAAAAAAGGAAAGAGGTAGAAACAAACCCTGGGAGGTGGAAGAGGGGGTGAAGGTTGAGAGGGTTTAAGTTGACCGATAATACAGAGTTACGCTTTCGGTCATCCACCCGGTCTTGCTTCTCATTTTTTTTTTTTGGATACGAAAAAGGGCAAAGTCTCGTAAATTAACTAGCTATTACACGGGGAATAGCTATCCCAAATATGTCTTCCCGAAGGATAGAACACAACTCATTAAAAGGACCATCTAAGTGTGTTGGAATGGTGCTCGAGTTAACGCCATAATTGGCTAATAAGCCAGCTGCTATGTTCGCTTTTCTATAGGTATGGCCGAGTTTGACAACCCATCGTTGTTCTTGTATTTGTTCCTTGCATCGCTTGACTATAAATTTCAAGATGTTGCTAACTAACTGATCCTCCTTCATGAGTTTTATACAAGGATCATTATCCATATGGATAAGTACTCGTGTTAACCCGAGTGACTTCGCTCGCTCCAACCCTGTAAGAAGAGCAAGTAGCTCCGCTTTCACATAAGAACAAATGCCACATGAGAAGTAATAAGTTGTGATAAAATTACCCATTTCATCCCTAAATATTCCTCCACCTCCAGCCATACCAGGATTCCCTTTGGAAGCTTCGTCCGTATTAAGTAAGATCCAATCGTGAGGTGGGGGTGCCCAACTAACAAAAATTTCCACAGTAGAGGTTCTTTGGTGCGGAATGAATATATCAACTTTATCAAAAGCGTTTTTGGTCGTCTCAAATTGTTGGTAAAGAAAGGTTCGAGGATTAGTTGGGTTTTCATTATTATTAGAATGACAGTAAAGGCATGAGGATGGGCAGCATGTGTAGCAGGTGTCCAGGAGTGTAATGGGTAGAGGTCCCCCGTGCTATGGCTTCTCATAATCGGCGTCCCCGTCTTGAGATCCTTCACAGTAAAACCAAGTGGGTCAAATCGACAGATGCATGGTTATCGGTTATAAATTTTCGCATAGATACCAAGTTCTTAATTATATTAGGGACATGGAGAATATTTTTTAAAGTAAGGGATTGGTGAGGAGGGGGGAGAGTCATAGCACCACGACCGACTATAGGAATCAAATTACCATTGTCGACTACTATATGACGATTACCACTTAATGGAGAATAAGAAGAGAGGTTACCATTATTGGATGTCATGTGCGACGACTCACCTGTGTTCATATAATAGTTGTCATCCAGTTGCTGAAAAGAGAGCAATTGCATGACGGTAGCATTATCAATGAGTATGAAAGCTCCCTGAGAGGCGTATATGGTTCCTGGCTGAGCAATGAACGCCTGATTTGGGCGAGAACCGAGGATACCTGGTGAGCGCGTGGTGTTGGGAGGAGTTCAACCGGTTGTGGGGTAAGGGCATGGCGGCATGGACCACCCATGTTTCGAAGTTTGGCGAGGGCACTTCAGTATTTAACATTTACTCGCCCCGACGCTCACTTCAGTGCTCTTAAACGTATTATTCGAAGTTTACGTGGTACTGCTCACTATGGCCTGCACTTAACTGCCTCTTCTACTCCTGCTCTAACCGCCTATAGTGATGCCGATTGGAGTGGATGTCCCAACACCCAACGCTCCACCTCTGGTTATTGCGTCTATCTTGGGCACAATCTCATTTCCTGGTCATGAAAACGACAAGCCACCATCTCACGTTCCAGTACCGAAGCCGAATACAGGGGTGTGGCTAATGTCGTAGCCGAGTCGTGTTGGATTCGAAATTTATTAGTTGGTCTTCAATATGCTACCCAAAAGGCCATTGTGGTCTATTGTGACAATGTATCTGCAATTTATTTATCCGGGAACCCGATCAATCACCAGCGAACCAAACATATTGAAATTGACACATATTGAGATAGGCTACATGAAGGTTCCTTGATCACCAAACATGTTAAGTCAAATATGCAGTTGGCAAATATAATGACAAAGTCTTTGGGAGCTCAGCAACATATATTCCTTTCTGATATGTTAGGAATGAAATTTTTAAACCCTATTCAAGCTTGAAGGGGGAGTCTGACTAATCATGTCCAGCTTGAAATGGGAGTGTTGAAATAATTGTAGCACTCAAGCTGGATTCATTAACCATAGTAGTTAGTTAACTCTAATTAACTTATGTAAAGCTAACCATAGTGAGTTAGTTAGTTAGATTGTATTATTGTATATATACATAGCACACTAATGTAATCATAACTTTTCATCAATACAATAACCACTTTATTTACTCTTGGATTCTTCTTTCTTCATGTAAGCTTAGTCAATCATCAATGGAGGTTGTCATTCTCATGTGTTCATAAAGGTCTTATATTATAAATAGTTAATTTCGTTGTTTTAAATAGCCACATTTAAGACTTTCCAATAGATTACCAAGATAATTTTGTTAATTGTACCAAGGTCTTACGATTTACTAGTTGATAATTTTGGTATATACTCTCTCCATTTTTAAATTTTCACCCCATTTCTTGATTATATGTGAGGTATATTTTAATAAAATGGGGTGAAAATAGAAAAATGGAGGGAGTATATAGTAATAGATCGATTTATTCATTTACAGTATTGTGTATATAGACTTTGGTACTAATAGTTTATGTAATAATAATACTCCGTAAGTAAAAAGGTCACAATATCACATATTATCATGTTAAATTCTAGCATTACTTTTTTACTGTTACATTACTACTTTCACATTAACTGTGTACATGACTAAACTGAAGTCGTCATACTAATACCCTGCTTAAAAGCACATCAAACTCGATCTTCTTTTTCGGATGATTCAGTAAAACTCTCGTGATCTTGTGTGTCGAATTCTTGCTCCTGCTCCAGCGGCTTGTGTCTATATAACATGGCACAAACGACATAGTAAATAAAGTTCAAGACTTGTATACCAGTAACAAGCAAGTAGTAATACTCCAAATGTCCCCTGTTAATGTTCCTATCAGGAAGCCAATTCCCTTGTTTTCCAGTATATGCATGTACTAATGATACCACCATTGTCCCTAGGTAATTCCCCAACGATGTCGTTAAACAATACAAAGCGGCCGCTGTACTCCTCATGCTCTCTGGTGCTTGATCATACAAAAACTCTAAATGACCCACATTCATGAAAACTTCAGCTAGTCCATGGACACAATACTGTGGGACCAACCAAAATACGCTAATAGGGATCGTGGCACTAGGTTGGTCTAGTAAACCGTATTTACTAGCTACGCTTTTCCTTTTTTGTTCAGTAAAACATGCGATTAGGGTGGCAACAATGTTGATCACATAGCCTATCCCCATTCTTTGTAAACAGGTTAGGCCAGCCGGGTTATGGGTGAATTTACGGACAAATGGTACTAGGACGCGCTCATAAAGAGCGAGTCCAGTCAGCATGGTGATGATGCTGAAGATTGACAGACTGGCAGGAGGGATTTGAAAGGAGTGGGACAGGTGTCGGTCCATGGATCGAGCTTGTTGGAGCACGAAACTGGATTGATGAGATGATGCTGTAACTAGTAGGATTCCTGCTGACCAAATTGGTAATACCCTAATGATGGATTTTAGTTCCTCGACTCTGTGGACTGTCGATATATTCCATAGGTTTGGTGGGATTGATTCTTTTGTTTCGTCTTCTGTTGCTATGGCTGCTCTGTCAAGCCACCTGCATGTAACAATGGTTTTAGATTGTCTGTCATTCAGATGACTCATTATTATCGGTTCTATGGACCAAGACGAGGGACTTACTTGAATTGTTCCGTGTGTAGAAGTCTCCCGTCTACAGAGATAAGGGCATCAAGCTGTTTGTTGTGGTATAACAAAGCAGCATCATTAGGCATAGGGACATTCCTGTTTTTCCAAGCAGCAACAACAACTTGACACATTCTAACTAAAGGGCTTCCACCAGGCTTAGGCCTATAATATAGAGGATATCCAACAACAAAGGCGATAAACGAAAGGCCCATCGAAATAGTAGGAATTCCAAGACCCCAACCCCAACCTACATTGTCTTGAATATACACTATAACTGTGAGTGCAGTCAATGTTGCGAGTCCCATACAGAAGTAATACAGGTTAAAGTAATTCCATTTCCTCGATGCAACCCCGGATTTGGTCATGTCAAATTGGTTAGCCGCGAATGTAACCACGCAAGGCCTTATACCGCCTGTACCAATAGATGTGAGGAGCAAAGCGAGGTAAAGGACCCACAGCTGATGTGTAGATGCTTCCTGGCAGTTCACTTGTGTTGGACATGGTTTAGGGTGGAGTTTTGGAATAATAGCTGACATTGTGATGGCTATAAACCCCTGTAAAGATATTCGATATATATGTTAGATTACTTGATTCTAAAAGAAAAGAAAAGAAATAGAAGAAGAAGAGACCAGTTCATAGAAGATGGATCCAAAAGCAATAGTCCAAAATTGGCCAGCAAAGGAATCGGCAATGAGAGCGCCAATGAGAGGGGTAAAGCTTGAAGTTCCACCAAAATTCGTCAGTGTGTTGGAAGCTTGTACTAATGGCATGTTCAGTTGTTGAGTCAGGTATGTTATCATATTAGCGTAGAATCCTACTGCTGCAAATCTGTCGCATATCTCGCTTCCTGCCATTTTTTATCCAGGGCCATCTCGTTATTAGTAACTAGTACGTTAGTACCGGGTTACAAGTGATCATTTACGGACTGCATAGTGGGTTCTTAAAATTGGAGTTCAGGGATTTATCCTTTCTTTAAAAAGTTGAAAAAGAAATACTGTCCAAGGCGGGGAAAAGCGGTCGAACTGATAGAGCTAAACAAGCAGGATGGCCTATGAACAATTTTTCCTCAGTGACATGTTTCTGATTATATATGTTGTGACTTGTGACGAGTCTTTGATCATTTTAAATGTGGATCTTTTTATATCGTACTAGAATTATTTGGTTAACGTTTTACATATTACCACAACCACAACCGTGTTTTCAGATGACATTGGCCATATACTTGGGTATTTTATATCGATATTGGTCATATAAACTGCTATTGATCACGGCATCAACACAAATTTAAGTCTTAAAGCGATAAAATTCGGATATGTGACTTAGAAGCTCCCTAAAACTAAAGGATACGTTAACATGCATAACTCGGTCATCAACATAGTATAAATATAAATAGGTAAGTGAATTACCAAGAATAAATGGCATTGTTCTAAGGCCACCGCGCTTGATCTTGTTAGGACAAATAATCTGTTTTTCCATCTGGTCATGATCACCAGACTTAGAAACTCTCTTCTCTAACTCCATTCTTATGTTTTGTGAATTGTGAGCTTCAAAAGAGCTTACTTAGTTACGTATTTATATGAAAAGGAGTACGTGAAGGTGGTGGTGGTGGAGAAGTGAGTATGCAAATCTTAAGGATTTGGGAGCCCACCAATTTTGATAACGTTGCATTCTTCTTCATAGATGGTCCTTAGGCACTAAAACCATACTTAAAATGATAGAGCATTATCAACTCCTACCAAGTTCATTAGAATCAGACTCGTACATGATACGTAGTAGTCTCTCTTAATTTCTACTCCCTTTTTTTCCATTATTTGTTTACCTCTAACTAAAAATACTTTTCACAAAAAAAAAAAAAAAAAATAATAATAATAATAATAATTTTATTTCACTTTTGTCATAACTCATAAGTCATAGATAACTATGTATTCATATGTACTCGTATTTTCACAGGCTTTGTAGTGATTGAATTTATTATCTTGCTATAGTTTTTATTTCATAGTGAGTGTCTGTGCTTTATTTCGATTATCAGTAAGTCTTGCTTACAACCGTTATAAGTTATAACGAAGGGATGGAAATCAGCATCACCCCCAGAAAAAGTGTGGGATTAGATGGATTTATACCTCGGTTGTAAATTATTCATATTTACAACGGTGTAAACAAGAATTTGTGTTCGATCATATACGTCATATGAGTGGTCATGACTTATGAGTACCACTTTACCCTAATGGCTTTGGCTTAGACATGTATGAATAGCGAGTGAAAGGTTCGAACCCCATCAACATTAAAATCGCTCTAATAACGTCTTATGTATACCAAAAAAAAAATAAGAGAGAAAAATACATTGATTTTTCAAAAAAGCTTAAGCATTTTTATTAGGAAGTGATAGGGCGCTCCCTAATAAAAAATTAATAAAAACAAAAATCAAAATATATTTTCCCAAATTTGTGCCAAAATTTTAAAGGGTAGAAGTGTAATTGAATTAGCTAAAGTTGAGGTAAATGTAACATATCGAAACATTACTGATAATATATACTCCCTCCAAGTGTGCCTATAGTTCCCCTTTGTCTATTATATGTGAGGAGTATTATAATGAAAGGGGAACTATAGGCAGACTTGGAGGGAGTAACAATTATGAAATACTCAATCGTAAATGTTTAAACGAAAGAGAAAGTAAGTAGGTGCTGATTTTCGCAGTACACATTCTACTCATCGCAGTACACAGTTGACATTTTTGCCCCTCTCATTTCCTCTCTTATTTCCCCCTCTAATTTCTATCTAATGTATTCTCTCTAATTTTAGTCACCCATTCGACCATTCCCCTTTAATTTCACATACCCTATTTTTGGTGGTTGTTGTCGACGTTCGCACTGATGGGTTAGGGTGGTGGCGTGGGATGATGATGTACTGGGAATTCCGTTCGGTGTCATGTTTGCCGGCGATACTATATCAGTTTCACAAAGTGGTGTTGGTGTACTGCATACTACTACATTACTTTATTTACATTGTGTTATTTGTGTACTCCGTATGTTTTGCACTACATTTTGTATGGTGTACTACATCAATCATTGAGTGCTTATTTGTTTTTAGTGTAGTTCGTTAATAATTTAAGAACCAGATGGCCTCCGTCGACCAATTATGTCGTCGGCAACATTCAAGAACTGCAAGCCTTCTCACATCAATTAACCCTAACTAATTTTAACATAAATCCTAATTAAAAAATACAAAATTGTAACAAAGAGTCAATTTAGTTGGTCCTAATAAATTAAATACATGTTCTATGGTCAAATAATTACTCATAATTGAAGAATTTGATGGAGGTTGAGGATGGTTAATGATTCAATAATAGAGAGGAGGAAGGGAGAATTAGATTTGATGTTTTTTAGTAAAGGGTAGACAAATGAAAAATTTAGTGTAAAAAGTACTGTGATGAGTAAAAATTGTACTGCGGAAATAAATTACGTAATTATTTTTGCTAGTATAACAAATTAAAACCAGGCTAACTTCATCATTAATTATTACTTTGCTAAAGTGGAGTATCATTCACAAGCAAGATACCACTCACAAGTCCTCTCACTTGCTCTCCCACTCACCCCTCCCACTTGCTTTTATGTGAGAGGTCACAAGCTTGTGACGGATTTTGTCCGTCACAAGTGAGAATTTGTGAATAAATTTATGTTACAACAGTTTGCAATTGAATTCGATCTTTACTAGTTCATTCGCTTCTTTGAAATTAATTGATTAGCCTTTATGTGAATTGGGTTTTGATTATTTATTTTGCGCGCTCATCAGTCGTGAATTTGTTAATGATCTTTTTATAAATCAAAATTTTGTTGATTTGGAGAAAAGTATGCGTTCAAGTTCCGCAATCAATTGACGATCTTTAATCTTGATCTATTCCATTAGAAAGAAATCTCCTGATTAAAATGTTGTTAATAAATGATAAGTGATTGATACGTTTCTCGGCCTTTTGGCTAAGATCAAGTGTAGTATCTCTTCTTATCAGTTTAATATCATTGGCCCACATTCTGTATTAAATTTATTTTCTAAAACGGAAGATCCGTTAAGGTAGCTTGCTGCTTGGGTCTTCAAGTGTCGCCCCTGTGTTGCACTACGGCAAGGGCTTCGCACACCTCTCTAAGGAACTCATCTACAATAGGTGGGTAGCATTATATATAACTCAAACCAACCTAAACAAAAATGATTGCATTTAGGGACTTGTTTGCAAATATTGTAAACTAGTGTGTCGTGCGTTGCACGGATTATAACATAATTGGCTAAAGCTTAAAATTTAAATGTATAATGTTTAAGAACATTTTAGTCTTTATTGTGTAGAGGAGGTTGCTTGTAGGACAATTTTAATACTAATATAATTTGATTAACGATTATTATTGCTTCAATATGTGATTTGATTAGCTAAACCAATTAACACTTGGATGACACGTGTTTTTTCTTCAGATAATCCCTTCGTCTGAGTCAATAGTTTA
>JAGPOY010004239.1:0-12145 GCA_018983105.1 Silene uniflora | reverse complement strand
ACCGAGACAACAATTGAAGTGTTTAATTATAATTCCTACCTAAAATTGACCTAGCATATTATACCCTAGCATGCATCAACACGGTTTCCCTCATCCTCGCATACTAGAAAATTAGCTACACATATTAAAGGTAACAACGAAAACGATTGATGAAAACATATTAAACATAGTAATAAAACGAATAAAGTAAGAAAAAGGACAGAGAAATACGGTCTCGTGCGATCCGGCGTGAAGAACGTAGGATTCCAATTCGAACATAAACCGTAAAGGGAAAAGAAGAAAAGGGAAGAATATTATTGAAAGATTAAAGGGCGTAGAAAGTTCTCTAAAAAGTTCACCGTCGATAAAAGAGTCTGTTAAATCTGAAGACTTTGACATGCTTTTATAGTAAAGCATGTACGTCTTTTATTACAATACGGACTTTCCTAACGTAGCTAACCCTAATAACCTCCCGATCGAGCACTTAAGGTTCTCGATCGAGGCATTTATCTCCAGCAGTCTGCTCGAACGAAGAGTGAGGCTTATCGTTCGAGACCTTCTCCTTGCAGCTTCCTCGATCGAACACAGGACAGTTCGATCGAGACCTTCTACTTCTCGAGTCCTCTCAATCGAGCACAGGACAGCTCGATCGAGGCTTTTCTGCTCATTCAGTCTACTAGGCCTCGTCGACTAAGGTCTTCGTTTGGTCGACGACAGGCTCCATAGCTTGAGTATCCTCTTTTGTACGTCCATCTCTCGAAATGCATCTTTTAGGCCAGAAACGCTTGGTTTTGGCTACATTCCCGCTTATATCTGCAAAATAGCAATACAAACGCACAGTAGTCTATTCGGGGCATAAAGCGATATAAAACCACTTATAAATACGGAAATACGTGCCAAAAGGGACTGTAAAAGTCTATATAAAATGCACGTATCAGGATCACGGCAGGCCCAACTAAGACAAAAAAAACGGATAAGATACAAAACCCTATCCAGAACAAAACATAATCAGATATTCAGATACATCGTCTTTATCCCTTTCCCAACAAAACCAGATGCATCGTCTCCTCCGTCTTCTCATCTTCATCCTTCTACTTGGATCCGCGTCTCCTTCAGAGATTCAATCCATCTCTCATCTCTTCTGGAGTATTTCTTCCGCCGATTACAAATGTTTGCATCCTATTTGCTTGAGGACAAGCAAAGGTTTGGTTTGGGGAAGTTTGATGCGTGTATTTCTTATAGACTTTTTAGGCCTTTTTAGCACGCATTTCTATGCTCATATAGTAGTATTATGTTAAAAATGCCCCCGAATAGTCTACTTTGGTTTGTTTTGCATTAATTTGCAGATATGAACCGGAATGACGAGAAACCAACCCAATGATGGTCCTCTAAGCATGCATATGAGAGTTGGAGCGGAAACTTGCTATCTCGGGACGCGTGGAGAGAAGTTTAAAGGCTGGAAGAACGAAACTATTATGCTAGGTCCTCGATCGAGTGATCCATGAGCTCGATCGACCATTTCCTCTCTTCCAAGTTCTCGATCGAATAGCGTTGTGCTCGATCGAGCATCATCTTCAAGCATTTCTCTCGATCGATCATTTCCATGACGGATTCTCCTCGATCGAGTGACTAGTTTGCTCGATCGAGAAGTTATTATGATGGGCCGCGCAAACCGATAGGCTGAGTAGTGAACGCAAGATAGATATTTTTGCTTTTGCTTTTGTTTTAAATAGAACGAGACATCTTTCATAGGTCTCACTTCTTCTTTTACCTAGAAAACTATTCACTGTTACTTTTTCTCCTTCTACTTGTGGATCGGATTTTATGCTCTTCCATTCTTCTCCTTCCTTGTAAACTCGGTATTATTATTCCTATTTTCATTTAATTTATTCAATTATGTTGCCAATTACTTCTTCCCTTGTTGTTATTGCTTTACCCCCAATTATGCATAGCTAATTCAATAGCTAGGATTTAGGGTAGCCATGGCAAAGCTAGGATGAAATGATTAGTGTATTTTGATTTAGATCTGTATGCTTCTGTTGCATTTAATAGCTTTTAATTGTTTGAGTCGACGCATTCGATTAATTGATTTGATATTCCCTTGACCTAGATTGAAAGATTGGAACAGGGTAGATCTGCAACGAACATTAGGATATTTGCTAATTAAGGCGAAAGCTAAGTTAGTACTATCTTAGGGCGATTAGCGGACCGAAAGGACCTTATCACTACCCACAGACCTGATTAGGATATGCATGATTTTAGTCCGAACCTTAAAGCCATGGTGAACCGACAATACTAGTTCTCTCTCTCTCTCTATTATTTTCTCTACCTTATTTCTCTTTCCTTTAATCTTCGTAGTTTAGAAACAAACAAACAACCCCCCCCCCCAATTTGGTTACTTAGACAGACTTGTTAGCTATAGGATTCTCATCTCTCCGTGGGTACGATCCCGACTGCCTTTACTGCATTTAGTTGAGACCAGTTGGTTTTATTTTTGATAGGGTTGCGACAGCCGTGTCAGAGGGTTCCCAGCCGGTGGGCCGGCTGCCGGCCTTAGACCCGACTGGAAGCCTCTTTTCTCCTTGTCTCCTCTTCTCTTCAAGCTTTACTTCAAGGGTCGATTCTCTTGTTCTGATTCCTCCGTTTAGGCCTCAATCCCTACAAGACGAGGCAAAGATCATAGAATAGGGAATCGGGGTACAAAATGCGAGCAAAAGACACGTAAAGGTGCGTGAAATAAGGTCAAAATGCATAGAAGAGTAAGAGTAATCGTGACAAAATAGAGACATAACAAATAGTGGAATGAATAACATGTAAAGTTAGCTATTCTTGACACATTAACATTCAACATACACATGAAAATCAAGGAATATGCAATAATTATTGAAGAAAGATTAAGAGGTTCGTTCTTACAATGCTCAAGGAAAGTAGTGTCTACCAAATTACACCAAGTAGAAAAGGCCTAGCCTTCCATAATCTTAGAATAATCTAAGAATTGTGGAAAGATTAGCATAAATCTCAAATAAAGATTACACATTTGTCTTCTTAATACAAATTGTAACACCTCTATATATCAAGGCCTCTTACCAGAGACTGCCCTAGCATATAAGGATGCTACCATCTCGGTTGCCCGAGGTAGTGAACATCATAAAGAAAACAATTCGGGACAATTTATTATAAATGTAATAAAGTTAAAGGTTTACATCAACTGTCTCAAACCAACATGATAAAACAACTGTCTTAAAAACAATTGAAACTAAACTAAAACTGGCAGAAGCTATAACTGTGGCACTAGATTCGGCTGTATCCCCTTCATCCGACTCCATCAACAAAGCTACCTGCTTCAATCTGCTCACCACCCCCGATGGATCACAGCAGGTCAAAAGACAACATAAACGGGGTCAGCGACCGGTATCAAACATAACTCAATGCAATGTAAATATAATTAACAGCGGAAGACATCATTAACTCATAATCCCTTTCAGTCAGGTCCCATCGCAACAGGTACCCAAAGTCAGCCAGTGACACAACCTCGTCACCGCAGTCACTCATCGCAACAAGTGATAACCCTAGGTTCATTAATGTGCACATCCTTCTGGTGATGGGAGTCACCAGGAGCGATCGAAGGGCGTGGCCCATCCCCCAATGGACTCACTCAGCCGGAACCGTTTTTCAGTCGGAACATCACATCATGCAATACAATTGATACCATTAATCATGCTACATAATCAATCATGAAATAATCTCAGCAGTTAATCCATACAATACCGTCACAACCGAATTACTGAGTAGGAAATCCTACCTGATAGCAAATCCGCAACAATAAATCACACAACACAGCTAGAAGGGCTCCTCTACGAATTCACAACCTGATAGAAAATCCGCAGCAATAAATCACACAACACAACTAGAAGGGCTCCTCTACGAATTCACAATGAATTAGCGACGACGGCAGGCGAAGATCTAGATCTCTCTTGACTCCGAAGTGATTAGGAATGATTTTAGGGTTTTGTGATAGTAAAAATTGTAAAAGGTGTAACTGAACGAATTACCTTTCCTTTTATATTAATTACTCATTCCTAATTACTTTTAAGTCGGTTCGCCAACCCGTCAGGTATACTCGGTCGAGTACCAGTACTACTCGGTCGAGTACTCAATACTCGGCCGAGTGCTCCTGTACTCGGTCGAGTACTCACTCGGCAGACCACTGCCTCAAAACCTATATTGTCTATTCTTAATATGCTCCACCATATCTTGCACCAACTGTGGTCCTAAAACCATAGCTTCAGCACTGTCGTCCCAGCACACTGGACTACGACACTTCCTCCCATATAAAGCTTCAAATGGTGCCATACCAATACTTGTGTGGTAACTGTTATTGTAGGAAAACTCAATTAAATCGAGTCGTTCTTCCCAAGTTCCACCAAATTCTATCACACAAGCTCTCAACATGTCCTCCAAGGTCTTTATGGTCCTCTCAATCTGACCGTCTGTCGCAGGATGAAATACTGTGCTCATCTTCAAAGTTGTACCCATCAATTTCTGCAACTCTTGCCAAAACTTCGATATAAACCTCGCATCTCTGTCTGACACAATATCCTTTGGCACTCCATGAAGTCGTACCACATTCTTCCTGTATCCATTGGCTAGCTGAACTTTATTCCAAGTATCTTTCATTGGAATAAAGTGAGCTGACTTCGTCAGTCAGTCCACTATTACCCAAATCATGTTGTTACCTTGCGGCGTCCTTGGTAATCCCACGATAAAGTCCATGGATATAGATTCCCATTTCCATTCAGGTACCTCAAGTGATTGTACTAGTCCTTGCGGTCTCCTTTGTTCACCTTTGACTCGCTGGCAAGTCAAACACTTAGCCACAAACTCCGCGATCTCCTTCTTCATCCCTGGCCACCAAAAGGTCTTCTTCAAATATCTGTACAACTTATCACCACCCGGATGTACTGAATAAGGAGTACAATGAGCTTCAGTCATAATCGTTTTCCTCATCTCAGCATCATGAGGCACACACTATCGTCCATCGAAACGAAGGCTTCTTTCATCATGAATGGTGAATCTCGACTTCTCTGTGTCACCCAACTTATCTTTCCACTCCGTGATCTTGGGGTCATTCAACTGTTTCTCTCGGATCTCGCTGTAGAGTTCTGGTTCAACTGTCAAGTTACCAACTGCATCACCTTTCCGGATCATATGGATTCCCATCTTCCTTACCTCATCCCTTAGCTGCATCAAAGACAATTGTGTGCACAAAGAATGTACACTCTTCCTGCTTAGCGCGTCAGCCACCACGTTAGCTTTCCCTTCATGGTATAGGATCTCCATGTCATAATTATCAATCAGCTCCATCCGCCTCCTTTGCCTCATATTCAGCTCCTTTTGGGTGTAAATTTATTTCAAACTCTTGTGATCTAAAAACACCTTGAATGTCGCCCCATAGAGGTAATGTCTCCAGATTTTGAGAGCAAAAACTACAGCACCTAACTCTAGATCATGCGACGGATAGTTCTTTTCATATGGCTTCAACTATCTCGAGGCATAAGCTATCACCTTTCCATTCTGCATCAAAACACAACCCAGGCCTTTCTTTGAAGCATCTTTGTAAACTTCAAAATTCTCACTTCCTTCAGGTAATGCTAGGACAGGAGCTGTAGTCAAGCGTTCCTATAGGGTCTGAAATGCCATTTCACAACTCTCATCCCAGCAAAATCTTGTATCTTTCCTCATCAGTGCTGTCAACGGTCTTGCGATTGCTGAAAAATCCTTTATAAATCTCCGATAGTAACCTGCCAAACCCAAGAAACTCCGAATTTCTGCCACATTTTTCGGTGCTTCCCAGTTCGACACTGCTGAAATCTTACTTGGATCAACTGAAACATCTTCCTTTGAAATGATGTGTCCTAGAAAATCTACCTTGTCCAACCAGAATTCACACTTACTCAGCTTAGCATAAAGATTGTTGTCGTGCAACTTCTGCAACACCAACCTCAGATGCTCTTCATGTTCCTCCTTAGTCTTAGAATAGACCAAAATGTCATCGATGAATACCACGACAAACTGGCCTAAGAATTCGCTGAAAATCCGATTTAGCAAATCCATAAACACTGCTGGTGCATTAGTCAACCCGAAAGGCATCACCACATACTTGTAGTGTCCATATCTCAATCTAAAGGCTGTCTTCGGTATATCTTCATCACTAATCCTCAGCTGATGGTATCCCGACCTTAGATCAATCTTTGAAAACACTCCAGCTTCACTTAGCTGATCGAACAAGTCATCTATTCTTGGTAATGGATACTTATCCTTCACAGTTACATGGTTCAACTCCCGATAATCGATGCACAACCTCATGCTTCCATCTTTCTTCTTAACGAACATGATTGGTGCTCCCCAAGGCGATACACTTGGTCTAATGTATCCCTTTTGCAGCAAATCTTCCAGTTGCTTCTTCAATTCTTCCAGCTCTCTCGGCGCCATTCGGTATGGAGCCTTAGAAATCGGCCCGGTTCCCGGCTTCAAGTCAATTGTGAAGTCGATATCCCTCTTCTGTGGTAATCCCGGTATCTCTTTAGGAAAGACATCCACAAACTCTTTCACAACCGGTATTTCCGTTGCTATCGGTATCTCCGATCGGTTATCCCGAATGTGGCAAAGTATTATAGGACATCCCTTCCGTAGATAAGATTTCAGGGTCATTGCTGCAATAAACTTGAACTTGGGTTTGATCACAAACCCACGGTAAGATATACTCCTCCCCTTAGGACCTCTTAATGTCACCTTCTTCTGATGGCAATATATCTTGGCTTTATGTCTACCCAACCAGTCCATCCCGACAATAACCTCAAATCCATCTAATGGAAACTCTAGCAAGTCAACAGGGAAGTTTGTCTCTCCTACGTACATGGATACATCCTTATACTTCTTATTACATGACACTGACTCCCCGAAGGTATGCAAACATTGTCGAATACTAGTTCATGTTCTCCTAACTTCATACTTTCGGCATGACTATTAGATATAAACGAATGGGTCGCCCCCGAGTCAAACAAAACAAAAGACGGGGTATTGTGAATAGAAAAAGTACCAGTAACGACTTGCGCGTCGTCCTCAGCTGCTTGCTTCTCCATCATGAATAGTTTACCACTACTCTTAGCTGGACCCCCTCCTTGCACTGTAGTTGCTGATGTAGTCGGCTTTGCAACGGTAGTTTGATTTCCGGTAGTAGTCGGACGCTGATAAGATCCCCCACTGTTGTTGTTTTGTCCCCCTGGTTGTACCATGATCCGGCTGGCTTATTGCTAGCCATACTCTGTGTCGGGGCTTGCGAAAAGCCTCCCTGATAAGATCGTGGCTGAAAAGCTCCTCCACCCGGACCTCAGCACTCGAAGCGTCGGTGCCCAATCTTGCCACAGTTGTAGCAAGTCAAGGAAGATGACTCGCTAGATGTACGGCCACCTCTACCTCCACCTCTAGATCCTCCACCATAGCTATCTCCTCCGGAATATCCCCGAGATTGGGTATAGCCACCCCTCTTAGCACTGGTCTGGCCACTAGCATCATTCTCAGCCTTCCTCTTCTCGGTAGCTCGCTCCCTAGCCTCCTTAGACATGTCAATGAGACGTTCAACATGTCCCGCTCTCTCATAAACCTCAGTCAGATCAGATAATGTCCCCGCCGGTAGCTTCTCCAGAATCTTGAAATGCAGTCCCTTCTCGAAACGGATAGCCAAGCTCAAGTCACTTAGCTCCGTATCTGCAGCATAGCAAGACAGGGTATAAAACTTATGATAGTAGTCAGCCACTATCATCCCCTCAGTCATAATGAAGGAATCGAACTCCGCTCTCAGCTTATTACGAACGTGCTCCGGTATGAACCTCTTCCTCATCTGGACTTTGAAGTCTTTACAAGGTATGAACCCTTGGCCCTTGTCCCGGTAATGCTCTCTAGCCGCTTCCCGAACACTCTTCCACCAAACTCCAGCAGCATCTCTCAAGTAGAACGCAGCCTGATCCACTTGCAGTTCCTCCGGGCATTGAACGAGCTCCATGAGATTTTCCATCTCTTTGTGCCAGTTCTCGATCAGCTTGGGCTCTCCGGTACCCTCAAAGACTGTAGGATGGAAGCAGGAGATCACAGTGCTCATCTTAGATGCACTCATCTCTCCGGGCTCCTTACCTACCCGCTTGATGATCTCAGTGAGATTCTCATTCTGCTCAATCAACCTAGCGATTTTATCTAGCCTCATATCAGCAGCTAGCATATGAGCATTCGATCTCTTTGGCGGCATTTTGAGCTGATAGAAATAGAAGAAGAAAAACGTAAGCATCGGCCTACGGCTCAAAACAATTGCATCCGCCCAAAGAGCTACTCGGCCGCGTGGTGAGACCACTCGGTCGAGTACGGACTACTCGGTCGAGTAACTTCATTACTCGGTCGAGTACCATATTTCAGAAGTAAATCCAGAATACAACATAAAATTGTACTCGGTCGTGCCGTAACTATACTCGGCCGAGTGCTCTCTACTCGGTCGAGTAGTTCGACCATGCGGCCGAGTACACTTTTACAGTAAGCAAACAGATTATCCCCTCTAAACATACTCGGCCGGATTCAGCACCACTCGGCTGAGTAGACCCTACTCGGTCGAGTAGTCTCGACATTCGGCCGAGTACTCCTACTTCTGTAGTTACTGTTTCGTACTGTTCTACTCTACTCGATCGAGTACCAGTACACTCGGCCGAGTACTCTCTACTCGGTCGAGTACTTCCTATACTCGGTCGAGTCATGCTTCTCGTGCTACTCTCTAGTTCTTTTCACCCAGCATGTGTATCCTAGCATATTACTAAGGTACAAAACCACATTATAACATCAAACATGCCTTTTAAACATCACATAGCGCATTCAGGTACACATATAACGAAAATCAGTTATTTCTATCATGCTCATTTCATGCGATGATTCATATAAAACAATAACATTAACACTTTTAATTATAACATGCCAACCATATAATTTCATGCATCATCTCTATGCTGTCGCATAAAGCCTCTCAATTATTCATAACATGCATCTCATATCAGCCGTATACAACATCAACTTCATAAGACAACATAGACCACACATATGACACTCCCCCCACCCTCTGAACGGTTCTAAGTTTTAAAGGCAAGGTGCGGCTTTAAGACGTCTCCCAAGCCCTTGCGGTAGCTCCATACAACTTTTCTCCGGGTTCATTTTAATTAGACACCCTATGTTCATTTTATTCATTGGTTAGGTTCCAAAATCGTTCGCTCTGATACCACTTTGTAACACCCCCATATACCAAGGCCCCTTACCAGGGACTGCCCTAGCATATAAGGATGCTACCATCTCGGTTGTCCGAGGCAGTGAACATCATAAAGAAAACAATACGGGACAATTTATTACAAATGTAATAAAGTTAAAGGTTTACATCAACTGTCTCAAACCAACATGATAAAACAACTGTCTTAAAAACAACTGAAACTAAACTAAAACTGGCGGAAGCTATAACTGTGGCACTAGACTCGGCTGTGTCCCCTCCATCCGACTCCATCAACAAATCTACCTGCTTCAATCTGCTTACCACCCCCGATGGATCACAGCAGGTCAAAAGACAACATAAACGGGGTCAACAACCGATATCAAACATAACTCAATGCAATGTAAATATAATTAACGGCGGAAGACATCATTAACTCATAATCCCTTTCAGCCAGGTCCCATCGCAACAGGTACCCAAAGTCAGCCAGTGACACAGCCTCGTCACCGCAGCCACTCATCGCAATAAGTGATAACCCTAGGTTCATTAATGTGCACATCCTCCTAGTGATCCAGGAGCGATCGAAGGGCGTGGCCCATCCCCCAATGGACTCACTCAGCCGGAACCATTTTTCAGCCGAAACATCACATCATACAATACAATTGATACCATTAATCATGCTACATAATCAATCATGCAATAATCTCAGCAGTTAATCCATACAATACCGTCACAACCGAATTACTGAGTAGGAAATCCTACCTGATAGCAAATCCGCAGCAATAAAGCACACAACACAGCTAGAAGGGCTCCTCTACGAATTCACAACCTGATAGCAAATCCGCTGCAATAAATCACACAACACAGCTAGAAGGGCTCCTCTACGAATTAACGACGACGGCAGGCGAAGATCTGGATCTCTCTTGACTCCGAAGTGATTAGGAATGATTTTAGGGTTTTGTGATAGTAAAAATTGTAAAAGCTGTAACTGAACGAATTACCTTTCCTTTTATATTAAATACCCATTCCTAATTACTTTTAAGTCGGTTCGCCAGCCCGTCAGGTATACTCGGCCGAGTACTCACTCGACAGTCCACTGCCTCAAAACCCACATTGTCTACTCGGCCGAGTAGGCACTATTCGATCGAGTAGACCCTTAAGTGATACGTGGTATCACACAAATATTCTCCTCAACATACAAGTTTGATTATTGAATGATAGATGATTAACTAGGTCTTCAAAAGTTGAGCTATATATATGGCTGCACATTCTTCTAGTTAGGTTAAACCGTCATTTGGGCTTCAAAGGGAGAGTTTAATATGAACAAATGGGCTCGGGAACAGAGTCAAACACAGGCTGCGTGTAGGAACGCAGGCTACGGTGCTGAACGTAGGGCTGCGTGTGAGAACACAGGCTGCGTTTAGGACTGGTTTCTTCTCTTTTTATCCTTCTTGTCTTGACTCCCTTTATCACTTTACTTTTGCACTTCGTCCACCGGGAAGAGGTAGCCTTACTCTTAGCTAGCTTGGTCACCGATTGCAACTTGATTGTCTACCTGCTTCCAAAGTGATGATTAAGACTTTGGCTCGAAAACCGAACTCTTTTCTCAAAATCATGCTTCATTTAAAACCTTGCAAATAGTTAACAAAATACAACCAAATTGGAATAGGATGACTTATTCAATATGACCAATAATTGACCCTTAATTAAAGATAGAGATGCACTAAGAATACCCTATTAACTCGATAAAGTTTAACACTACCAGCAGACTCTTCAGGGACCAAGGCATCTAATTAAAGCATAAGGAGCAAGCTCGACTAGTTCATATCATTAACATTTGTTGTTTTTCGATTATCGTTACTTCCAGGTCCCCCAACAACAACAACTGTGGTAGTAGATGATGAAGCGACTTTCGAACGAAGAAGAAACGATTGGATTTGTTCTATTTGTTTGATGTGGTGGTATTTTACACACAATTAGTCCCCTAACTAGCCTTATTTTGCATGCTAATCTAGACTTTCATAGTCACTTTCCTAGTCATTTGCTTCCTATTTGGCTTTCCTAGTGCATTTCACATGTTTTGTAGGAAATGAAGGAAATAAGGCGGAATTCCCGTCTTTTGTGCACATTTGGGAGCTATGTGACAATATAGAGGAATATCATTAAAAGGAAACGTGAATGACGACCCGTAGATCCCTGGAATGAGGTTTAGGAGGAAGATAGAAGGGCACATGAGCTACAAGTTGGCCTCACATGGTTCAAGGCAACTTAGAGCAAAGAAGAAGCTAGAAGTTGAGTATCCTGCTCGAGATGACCTCAACCCGCCCGGGACGATTTCATCCCGCTCTGGTTCTACTTCAAATTCCCAGATTGAGCTTCTAACCCGCTCGAGTCAACCCATAGTCCGAGCGGGGCCTTGAAACTATATTACGCCGCCTTCCGTCTTCCTAATTAAACTCTAATGCTTGTAACTAGTATAAATACTCTACTTGTAATAATTCTAGAGTTAAGCTTTTTTAAGCCCCCTTTAGGAGTGGATTAAAATAGACTAGACTTTAATCATTCCACAAATTTTTCTTTAATCCTTCCACATTCAAGCTTAGATCTAGTCTTATTATTGAGGAATTCTTCGGTTGTATTTGAAGAATTGACAACTCTTCATCATTAATCAAATGTTTCCTCTATTATTCTTCCATTTCCTTTGTTCATCTCAAGTTGGTACAATCCCTTTACTCTTTGCTTAATCTTTTACTTAATCCTTTGTTAGTTGCTTCACTCCATCATCATGTTTATGCTTGTTAAGATGTTTGACACCATTTATGACATGTTAATTATGATGATTTGTGAGTAGTCTTTTAGCTAGGCTTAGTGGTG
>JAGPOY010004238.1:4781-16928 GCA_018983105.1 Silene uniflora | reverse complement strand
ACAACATGGAAAACCAATTCGAACTCAAATCTTAAGAAATGAAGATTTGATGAATTTCCGAAACACTTTTTAGGTTATGGCCGCATGGGTCGCAAGTTGTTACATTCAAGACATCCAATACCAACACTTTCATGACGATTACAAAACGCGACTGACACTGCAATTTTATAAGATGGGATAAAGTGAGCATGAAAACAAAATAAATGTGCTGTTACATATGAGATGAACATTAGTTAGTCTGGCCAGAAAAATAAACTTACAGATCATCAAGTTTTAGCCTTGCAAGAACCTTTATCTGGCCAGAAAACTGATTGCTTTGCAGATACCTGTGATGAGCAAAGAGTTAGCAACAGAAAATCCTCGGAACAAGGTATATTCATGCAATAACTTCACGAGGAGTATTCATGCATTAATTTCTTACAATGTGGAAAGGCTTGAAAGTGACCCAAAACTCTGAGGCAAACTCCCAGTCAGTTTGTTGTCGGAGAGATCCCTGCACATTAAGCAGCAGTTTCAACAACGGTAGTTTGAGTGACCTAGGATGACACAGATTTAAGAAACAAGTAGACTAAAAGCCATTAATCCATCTAATAATGTTGCATGACCAACTGCGGTTGGCAGAATGGTAGTTTGAGCGATCTACGATGACAGTAAGAGCTGGTCTAAAAGAAACAACCTGTTTGAATTTTACACTAAGGCTATTTCCGTCGTACATACAAGTTTGGTACCATTGACCCCTCCATGAGATCCCTCCTCTAAGATTCCTCTAACGCATTGGGGAATCAATGTGATATGATATTGACCAGAAGGAGACACCAAACAAAATGAAGAAACAAAACAGATAGAAGTTCTTACAGAAAATCAAGTTTCTGAAGTTGACTAAACATGTCGCTTAACTGCCCACTCAATTTGTTTTCACTAAGATCACTGCATTTCAAAGAAGTTAACAGCATCATGCAGTTTTAATCATTGCGGTAAGTAAAGCGAATTCTAATACGGACAGAATGAGCAGAAGCAAAATTCTTACAGATCCTTCAGGGTACTCATTTGAGCTATAGAGTATGGAACACCGCCAGTGAAGCTATTCTTCGAAAGATCCCTGATTAAACAACGCGAATTTCAAAATCATTAACTAATAGGATTAGGCTGGAGACATGCTACATAATCTTGTGCATGCAATTTTGGAAAGATATGATTCTCGATAAAAATATGATGATGATAAGAAAAGCATAATAGCATATATTCAGATGTTCATTACACACTTACAGATGTTGCAGATTAGGTGGAAGTTGATACGGTATGTCGCCTGAGATCTTGTTGTCGCTCACATCACTGTTCCACGGCAACTAGATACATCACTATGGGGACAAAATATGTCACTTACAAAAAAAATTCAATCTAATAACAGACAGATGTACAAACCAAGCCTCTCAGTTGGTTAAAACACGAAATAAAGTTCATGGGCCTCAAGTTAAAAACAATTGTGGCCGATCTAGCTTAAGATTACAGCTTGTTAAGTGAAACTGTGAAAGGTTGTCACCCTGATAAAAACGGGGTTTATCCAGTGTGCACCAAAGGTAGCAGCTCCGGTTTGCATGCAGAGTTAATAAATAACGATAAAACAAAGCGATTGCGATTAAGCACCAAAGTAATTAAGCTCACAGGTATGTAACAGACTGAAGACTTGCTAATTTGTAACCCAGTGATCCTGACAGTCCAAAATCAGATAATTTTCTGCAAGGTTCATCACAATCAAACACAAAATTTACGAAGTTTAGGCTGGAAATTTGAGGAACTGTGACTGATACAGGAGTACAGGACACATTACATTTCAGTGACAGACGATCCAGAGCAATCAATGCCTTTCCATCCATCGCCGCAAGGATCACCTCCACTCGATGACCAATCTTTCAACTTTTTGGGAGAGTTCAAGCTTGTAAACATCACATTTAGGGCCTCAACTGCCAATAATTGAGATAAACCTCATAATTTAACATTTATAACATAACAGCAAAAAAAACAGGCAAAACCCGCATCAGAACCGTCTCATAGTGTGAGACGGTTAGTAATAAATGAGTGTTTTTTATATATAAAAGGACCGTCTCACACTCTAATAATTACTCGATCTCTGAACGATTAAAGAAGAACCAGGAAAAGTTACCATCTTTCTGATCAGTCTTGGAGTGAACAAGGGTAAGAATCCCAAGAAATAAAGAACACAACCCTATAAAATTTGGGGACATTTCTTAAAACCCAATTCCCAAAAAACCACAAATCATGTCATGGGATCAAAATCAGATCCCCCAACACACAAATTCACCAAAATCAAGAACAAAAAAAACACTAAGAAATCTGAAAACTGAAAGAGATCAGACATGCAAAATAAACCAAAAATTGTAGAGAATGTTGAAATTTTCACTCTTTTTTTTCCCAGAAATTAATCCTTTGTGTATAATGATTCTATTTTGGGGGTGTATAAGAATCATTTCTACAGTTTTGAGATTAGTAATTCCAAATTTAGTAAATTGAGACAAGGTATTAGTAAAACAGACCGTTGAGTTCGCCATATCTCTCTCATCTCAGTTAAGACTTCACTCCTGAAATTTTTTCTCGTTGTGTTTCCCGCCCACTTTTAGTTATGTTTCCCATTGGTTAGGTGTACGGTAACGTGGTATGCCGGGGGAGAAATAGGAATATAGGATTGTACATCGGAGATACTACCTCTAATTTTAAATGTTTTTGAGCATATGTGTAATTTTTCTGAGCATATGACCTCAAACTTTACTTGTTTTTGAGCATATATGTATTTTTTCTGAGTTTATCAAAATTTATGAGTTAGATTTAATTTTTTTTTCCAGTCAAAACTCAAATTTAACTAGACTTAAATGTAATGTTTTTGAGTTTTATTGTAAATTTTTGAGCTTAATGTTTAAGTAAATGAACTCAAAAACTTTATTGTAAAACTCATAATTTTTATAACAAAACTCAGAAATTTTAGTATAGTGCTCAAAAACTATAAAATTGGTGGTACTACATCAGATGTATGATCTACTTACTAATACCGGGGTAATTAAGAATATTTTCCTAATGTTTTTATCGGCGCTCGTTAGAGGTGGCCATCGGGTCACTTACGTCGGTTACGGATTGGGTCAAAGCTGGGTCGGGTCATATGGGTTAGGTTGTGTCGGGTTGGTTAATGATGGGCCGGCTCGATTATAGTTCATGTCGAGTTCATTGTCGGGTCGGGTCATCGGTGGGTGGCAAGTCGGGTCGGGTCAATATTGGGTCAGGCTATCAGCGTAATTTACACCATTAAGAAGAATGTCAATTTGAGCTTATTTACACCATTATTAACGAATTAATTACCAGGTCATCATCGGGTTGAGTCAATATCGGGTCGCGGGTCGGATTGGTTTAGGTCGGGTCCGGGTTGGAAAAATATAAGGCTGCTATCGGTTATCGGGTTGGGTCGGTTCGGTTTTGCTTCACCCAATTTTCAGGTTCAATCAGATCGGGTTTCTGGCAGGTCGGGTTCCTCGTGTCGGGTCAGCTTTTGCCAACTCTAGCGCTCATCCCGCTCGACAATGAAATATTTGAAAGCTTTTAGTTAAAAAATTTCGAGTTTAGTTGCCCCATCGAAAATTTCTGTCCCTTTAGATTGAGAATTCTGCTTCCGCATGATAATTGTATTGGAACTCATGAAAAATCGTGAAAACTCCGACTTGGTTAGGCCCTTTGGGGCAAAAAGTTCGATACAAAAACCAAACCAGTAAGGATGTATTCCCTCATATTCAATAAATTCTTTATGAACGTAAATAATCTACTAAGTGAGATAAAGTATGCATGAACCGACCGATATTTTTAGGGACTCACTTTATTACATAATAAAACCACATTAATTTCACCACAAATTCTTGAGACGGATCAAATATAAACCATGTGAAGTGGTATTTGACCTCTCTTAAGCTGGAGACGGATAGTGCCGTCACCTATGTGGTGTAAATAAATAAAAACTGGAATTATCATCCATTATGAATTCTTTACATAACAATGAATTGGTAAATAGATGTACAGCAAAAAATACATCCTCTATAAGTTGATCAGGTAATCACAACAAAATTACAAGATCCCTCCTCAAATGCGGTTCCCTATACAGACGGCTTTTTTCTACTGTATCTCTGAATTCTAACACTCATCTCAGGCTGATAACCTACAATACAATCCTAGCTAGCTTCGACTAAGGGTTTCACTTTCACATCTTCACGAGACGCTGCTCTGCCAACGTTGTGCGAAACCAATGGCACTTATGTAAGGCTGTTTTACGTAAACATGTAAACCTACATGTTATGTACCTCAACTCCTCAAGTCCCAAATACAGTATACAAGAACAAAAAAGGTTTTTTCTTTAAGAAGGGTATTTGGTAATAACACGTAATTTTACTATGTTACTGTAGAACCGCCGTACAAAAGACTTTTTAAGGTAATTATAACTTAGCTCAGGTTAATTCAACATTCTGATCAAAGTCAGAGACATCATCCTTTAACTCACAGCCTGAGGTTTCGAACGGGAAAAGCACAACACAAACTCCGGAAATAAAGATAATTGCCTCGAAAAGAAGAATGGCTGCAGTTATGTGACAGTTATGAACCAGACTAACTGCCACAAGAGGGCATACCATTCCTCCAATTCTTCCCATGGAACTAGCCACTCCTACTCCTGTTGTCCGAACAGCTGTTGGGTAGATCTGCCGAAATTCAAACAAGGACGTCAGACGTATCATAACTGACCGGTAACTGGACTTACCTGAAGCTTTCAATAACATTTTTTAAATTAAATGTAAGCATAAATCAAAGGTGGGTTGTATGAACCAGCATCTTTCTGTTCCTTAATTAAAGGCAACAAGCATGAAATAAGAAAAACAGCCACTTAATTTAGATGAGGGGAAAGTGCAGGGAAAAAATTCTTAAAATCGTCGGCTTGCTAGCAGCACATTTGGTCTGTCCATGAGAGATGATTAAGACCATGCAGATGGCATTACCTTGCTAGTAACACAATCAGTAGCTTAATTTACATATTTCTCAGAACATGCAGATCAGCAGATGACAGTTTGAAAAAGATAAAAGCTTTTTCCATATTTGGTACTGTAGATAATAAGCTCTTAAACATACCTCTGGCGCATATATATACACGATCGTGAATGTTGCCGTGATGCATATACGTGCTCCAAACAAAAGAGGTGTTACTAAGACCTGAGAACGCGTGAAGGCCAAAGGTAGTAGTATCAAGCAGCAGATGAAGAACAACAATGACATTGTACCCTTGCGCCCCACTTTATCCACCATAGCGGCCGATATAAGCAGCCCAGGAAACTCTGGAGAAAATGAAAGGAACTGGCATTTAATTTTCGTCAGGGTCTAATATCATCACTGACAGTATGAAGCAAGTTCAGATGTCATACCTGCAAAACTAGCTATGAAAACATCTCTGTAGCTTACATCAGCAGTTTTTACGGACCCCACCTCAACATGACCTGGAGTACACCTATTTTCTCGATTGCTCAATTCAGTCGTCAAGAGCACTAGGCCATAATATGAGAAGGCATTTCCAATGAACACTACCCATAAGAGCAGAGTTGATTTCAGTAGTTTGGGTGAGAGAAGCGTAAGAACCGAGGCGCTTTTTTGTACTTTGGAGTTCTTGTTGTTAAGAATTCCAGTGTCGTCTTTAGTTGGTGAGAGCAAATGTGCATCTTCTGATAGAGGATTAGTTACTTCAGTCACCTGGTGATCTGAGACAAATGTACCAGATGGGAGTTTAGCTTGGTTCATTTTCGCTATCCATTCCAAAATTTGAAGTGCCTCATCTGGTTTGCCTCTCATGCACAAATATCTTGGTGATTCTGGTGCCTTGTAATAAAATATAAGAAGAAAAGCCGAGGGGACGGCAGAAAATGCTAGTAACCACCTCCAACCCAATGAAGGCATAACAATCTGCAAGAAGTAAGCAAATATCATCAGTTAATCGCCAACAAAGCAATATCTAGTACTTCCACAATACACGCAGCAAGTAAGGGTTTTACAATTAGGAAATTAAGATTTGCTCGAGCTAGTAATTATTTCATCGAGAAAATTCAAGAAAACACAAAGCAGAGCATTTATCATCTAATGTGAAGAATCAAGTTATAAATGTTTTCTTTCGGATTACGAAGCCTGGAGGTAATCATCTTTGGTGTAATGTTGACATATTATTACAGTCACTCTACATTCAAAATAGTTTGAGTGAAAGAAAAACGATCTAACTTGAGTGCTCAAGGGTACCATACTACCATTTCCATATTCAATGAAGTCAAAAAAATTCAATATTTCTCGGCTTTGGATTATGATGAAATAAAACAAAATAGCTTTGAATTATGATGGAACATACCCAGGCTAGTGAAGCTTCCAAAATCGTCCCAACAGTCCAAAATGCTGAAAAAACCGACATCCAGGTGCCTCTTCTAGGAGCAGGAATAAATTCTAAGAACCAGGATGACAGTACAGGCCCTCCTCCCAAACCAACTCCAACAAAAAAACGAAATAAAATCAATACCGCGTAGTTCGGAGCAAGAGCGCTACAAAATCCAGCCCCTGAGGTAACTGCTGCAGTTACTAAGAATCCTCTCCTGCAAGAGTATGATAAATGTAACAATGAAACCATGTATAGCGCCAAGTGGAAAAAGGAAAAAAGTATACTCCATAGTATGGTCTCTACGTGATACATTAACGAAACATAGCCACTAGAACAAGGCAAGGAATGATGATGATTTGACGAAAAACACAATAAGTAAAGCAACAAGCCACTGTATTAATCATTAAGAGAGAGCAAAGAATAAAAAAGCGAATTAAGAATAAGGACATACTTCCGCCCAAAATTATCTGAAACAATGCCCCATGAGTATGCTCCGATAAGCATGCCAGCAAATACAATGCTTGTTATCATGCTTTCTTTATTTGCAGAAAGGCCCCATTCAGCCTGAACAGCTGGTCCGACAAAAGATAGGAGCATCATCTCCATTGCTTCTGAAATCCATCCCATTCCGGCATAAGCAAGAAGAAGAAGTTGAAATTTCCCGAACCCCATGGCAATAAGGGCATCGTCAACTGTGTACTTTTGTGTATCATCTCCCATCTACAAAAAACAAATGAACATAGTGTTTACTGTAGTTAACTGGTTCATGTAATCCTAATTCTGGAAGCTGGTCTCTAAAGGTAATCAAATAACGAAATACTTAGAAATGTGTGATAGCAAATTAATATTGCGGAGAATCCACATTCCATAATTATAATTTGTCCATAATATCCGCTCTTCAAATAAATTTTGCTGTTTAACTGCCCAATATGGCATGCCCACCACTGATACGCATAAAAAACGACAAAGCCGTTAACATGAACTGTCTTGAGGCACCATGATCATAAATAGGGAAGACGATACTCTTCCCCGATTGGGTCACTCATTTTCAGGTGCAAATGATTCACTGAACATAACGCAATACTTCTTTATGATTTCTATAATCTACCTATCTACAATCCCTTTAGCCTTGTTCGGCATGGTTAGGATCTATCACTTATGCCAAATTTGATACTAAATATTAAGCCTTCCTACGACACGCTTGATAATTTTGAATTGCTATTCATCCACAACAGAAATCAGAGACTCGACAACGGAGTACAAACGCCCTAAATCAGTATTAGTGTATTACCAACGCACTGAAAAAGAATTTTACCACAATAATCCACTGGACAATAATTTAAACTAGGGATGAGACTGATAGCGAACTGATACCATATCAACGGATGGAAAATAAGAATCTGTTTTTTAGGATCTGAATCGATGATCCAAACAAATCTAGATTGGTTTTGGATAATTTTGAGCCAAATCTAAAACCAATTCATTCCCATGCCTACTAGCAACCCTAACTAATTACCGATCATTGACAAATAAAGCACTATCAACGTCACTACTCTCATAGTATCTCACCAGAGTTGGCAATCCTCAAGGTCAATCAAAAATTTCCCATCAAACCAAAAGCACCCTACTCGATTCAACCGCCAGACAATCACAGTATCACAACTTATAAGCACCTAAAAAGCGCTATCAACGACGAGCTGACCCTACCACAACCACAACCACAACCACAACCACAACCACAACAGCAATAACAACCAGTGTTCATGCCACAGTTAGCAACTTAGCACACCTTAGCAGAATCTTATGAGATCCAGCTGCTTACTAACCCTAATTGCATTAAACCCTAAATTTCGTATTGGATTATAAATTCAACCAAAAAGATCATCATAATCAACAAAATTGAACAACAAATTTCTTTCAAATTTTTTGATTTTTTTTTCTCAAATCAAACTCCCACATTATTACAAGAATATCATCATTCAAAACAAACATTTCTTGGCATCTAAATTCCAATATAATCTCATCAAAATTAAACTAAAACATCAATTACTTTAAGAATATCCAACATTTTTACTACATTTGAAGAACCCACAAACATAATTAGGTAAAAAGCAATGTAATCATCATAGATAATGCATTAAAGTTCAAATCTTGCATAAATTATAAGAATAATAACAAACAGTAAATAACAAACCTTGATTTAATTGTTGGAAATTAATACTAGAAAAGATAATTAGATCAAAGGGAGATGATGTAGTTCAAAAAAGTCAAAAGCTTGGCATCAAAGTTTGCATCTTGGAGCATCAATGGCGGAATTTTTATTGTTTCCCATCATTTTTTTTTGTTGGGTTCTTAAAAATTTGGATTAATGGTAGATTGTAGCTCCAGATTTTGCTTGAATTAATTAAAGATTAATTTGCAGCGGATTTAACGTTATTAAGACATAGTTTGACTTTTATTGATTTTCTTTTTTCAATTTGGGTCTATTGCCTTCATGACCAAATTCCGCACATGGCGGAGTGTCGACTGTCGACTACCGGATGCATTTAGAAAAATCAAATACTCCTCCAGTCAATTATTTTCCTTTGATTTTGGCACAAAAATCGAACCAAGGAAGAGAAAGGGGTCAATCAAATACTAAAAGGCAAGTGGAACAAATTGAGGGTAATGATTAAATTGCTCATCAAATGTATCTGTATACTTAAAAGAGGAACTTATGGAGCAATTTGATTGGTTATTGTTTTAAAGCAATTTCATTGGCTATGGTTTTTATTGAATAAATTATGTGTATAAATAAAAAGATATAAAATAAATAAAATAAAAAGTTATATTAATTGTGAATTAACAACGCGTATTTAAGTAGGGGGTAAACACCTATTAATTTCCACTATAATAAATAAAAAATTAAATATAGTTACACCTTGAATGAAATGCAATATTTGTGTTTTCTTTTATAATTGCTCTAATTAGTGTATAAAACCTTAAAAGACAGTCGAATTTGAGTGTTGTGGACTATAACACTAACTATGTTTGCATATACTCTCCCAAGTTTAAAGGGATAATCACATTTTAATTAACTGATTATTGGTTATTGAAACAACATATTTAGGAAACCGATTTGTCACTCGGCATAACTAAGTTTAAAGGGATAATCACATTTGTGGACCATGGACTATGGAAAATTTAGAGTAATCGATTTGTCTAAATTTACAAATCGTTAAACTAACATAAATGGATGAGCTAATGCTAGACACCAGAATGACTAAAAAAAGCTAAATATATATATTAAATGACTAACAAATAATTTTCCTATCGAGTAACTTGGGTATTTTATATATCTCACAAATCAATCAAAAATATAGAATACATATATTACTAAGGTGTTATTATTAAAAAATAATACTGCTTATATATAGACTGTCATAATACAGACATTTTTTTGGGTACAACTTCTTCCTGATTTAACAAAGCATGGGGATATTTGAGTTTAGTCTATTTCTTTATGCTATAAGCCTCTAACTATTTGCTGTTGAAAACTTACGGGAGTGATCTTACCAAAAATTGGCTTCTTTTTCTTCATTAATGGTTATATTTAGCACATAAGTGGGTTGTTACATAAGTTAATTATAATTCTTCACGATGATGAAATTATATTTGTTACTCGGATTTTAATTTTTATACGCGTGTTGCACAAACGTCATGAAAAATATTTAGTATCAAAATAAGACATGACCCAAACAACCCTGGCATTAAATCTATCCGTACCAGGGCCGTCTCTGGGATTTTCGTGGCCCTGTGCGAGATTGTAAAATGGGGCCCGAGTTAGAAGAAAAAAACTCATTAACAATTAGATAAAAAAAATAAATCAAATCCTCACTTGAAGTCATAAATAAATGCAGCGGATAAAAAGTTAAAAACTAACAAGAGAAACAGCGGTGGGCCCTGTAGCTAGAAAAATTAACAAAAAAATGCCCAAATGGGGAGTCGAACGCGGGTCTATGGTGATAAGCTTGGGTGAAGTACCACTAAGCCATGCACATTCATAATACTTATATCTACATCATTAATTTTTTAACATCTTCTTTCAACGAGAACGGGCCCCAAATTTTGGGGGCCCTGTGCGCCCGCGCGGGTTGTTCACCCATCCGAGCCGGGCCTGATCCGTACATAATTGAAGAAAAAGAAAGAACGTTTATCACTTTATCCCAAATAATTGACAATTAAGAACGTAAGAGAATTATAGCTGCGCAACTACACAATAATTAAGATAAATATTCAGAAACTATTTCTTGATATTACCCGGCCAACGGCCGGGCGTGAATTCTAGTCATTCTTAAAATAGAAAGGACAACAAATGACTGAAACACCCTAGTATAGTAGTATGGAAAAAGACAACAAATGACCGGGATAGAGGGAGTATATGGGATTCAGATTCGTATTCGAGAATTTGTGTTACTAGGTTTGGTGCCCTGCTGCGCACGGTCTATATTTATTTACCATTTAAATTTTATTTTCTATGAAACATGATTCGCCAATTTAGTTAACACGCATTTGCAATTTATATCTTGAAATTATGATGAGATATAAAATAAATCAACAAATTATGAGACACATTCACCACTGTCGTCTGTCTCTATTAATATTATTATTTTCCTTACGTCCCTTGTTAATACTATTTTTTCGGTTACTGTTGTTTGTTTAAATACTCATGCTATTTTTACGGTTAACCCGTTAGTTTTGTCAAACTCATATATTTAAATAAATTAATATTTTCCTAAAATCGAATTATTAGTTAATTTTGTATACTCTCTCTTGCATGTGTTGTGACTACTATTACTTTCACTTCTCCCGTCGTCATCATTTTTTGTTTCAATACTCCAGCATTTAATAATATTGTTAATTTCACTACTCTCATTCGTTGCTGCTAGTATGACTTTCACTACTTCCATTGCTATTTTTATTGCTTTTACTATTCACATTTGTGCTTACTATCATATTAGCTGATTTCCAATTGTATTAGCGTTATATTTAAATATTAGATTATAATATTATTTAAAAGCAGTTATTATTATTCACTAATTAAATTACAAATCTAATGAACTATGGAATATTACATTTTTTGGAAATTTAGATTGATTTATTCGTACAAGGAACACGACACCATCATGAGTGGTTCGTTTGTGGCACACGAAACCACCATAGCAAGTTCGTTTGGGGTTCACGAGTCGTCTCTGACTTTGTCATGTGACGTGCACGAGAAGGCCATAGCCACCACGTTAGTGGCGCAAGAACAATTATCTTCGCAAACCCGGTTTCTCATAATTTAGTGTAATGTACTACGATACTCTACCAATTCTCCAGATTTCTCGATTGATTTTCACAACATTTGTTGGAGCTGGTGTCCTCCACATGTAGTGTGATAACGTCATTGCACATACACTTGTACGGACAAGTGGGAGGTTGTTGGGGCTGGTGTCCTCTACAGTTAGTGCACTGACTTATTAAATCTCTTAGAGGAACACAAGGGCATACTTTTGTATTATTATCAGTTGATCCACGTTTATCAGTAACGGTTGGCTTGCTAGATAAGTTTGACGTTACTGTCATACAGATGGCGGTGATCAACTGGTCCCTAAAGGTCACACCTATAGGACACGTTTGAGAGATGTGAAGGTATGAAAATACAGTCACATTTATGC
>JAGPOY010004237.1:0-12147 GCA_018983105.1 Silene uniflora | reverse complement strand
CTTTGTATAGATCTCATAGGCGGTGCCAATCTTTATGGCACTCCTTTGGAGTTCGGGCTCCATAGAGAAGATCAACACATTTTTGATCGCGGACGACTCCTTTTGGTAAGTCTCATAGGCTTGCCTAACGGCGGGAGTCGACCTATTATTAGGTTCGGCGGGAGAGGCCTCGGTAAGGTAACGAAGCTTGTCGTCACCTTGAGCGGCCAATAGAAGTTGGGCGTCCCAATCGGCGAAATTTGACCCATTCTTTTCGAGTTTACAACGATCCATAAAGGAACGGAGCCATGAAACGTTGGTGATGGTGTTCGCGTTGTTGTTGTTTGGAGTTGTCATATTGATGGAGAGACAAGATTAACTACAAAATGTAAGTGAAGAAAATTAACACTAATCGTTTTATGACTCGTTAATTTTATTAAACAAGTTTTAAATTGCATTTATAAAGTGACCTCATCCCAACTTATATAAATGATTCCGAGATCCAAATTCATATTAAATCGGGTACGATAAGCCGAATCATCCCAAGTCAACATAATTCGGTGGATTAACTCTTTAATCGATTCTACACTAGAACTCTCGGTCGATAACATTACTCTAATGATTATCTTTGGCCCGGAACACGTGCAACTATGGTTGACAAGTAATAACACTTATCATCCACTTACCCAATGTTACAAGGTTTGTATTATGGTAAGCCGGATTAACTCCCTTGTGAACTCGGGATTCATGGTCTCTACTATTTGGTACGGCCAATTTCTCAACTATTAATTATTGTGAGGTCATGTCAATTTATTATTCATCATATTTTAAGTGGACTAAAGCGGTGAATCCGATAATTATAATTGACACGGTCGATTAAACTCGATAAATAAAATGCATGGATGCAAAGTTATGACGATTTGGCTTATGCATGCAAACATATAAATAAAATGCAAAGCATAAACGATAAAAGTCCTAGTATGGCCTTCCTAAAATAGAAAATCTAATTAACTTTTACAAATTCGGAAACCAACTCCATTGGTCCCTTGAACTTCAACTTTGGCACGCCTCCCAAGAAAACACCGTCTTGTTGGAACGCCTTTCGAAAAACACCGACTTGAAGCATCTTCGGTTTAATTAAAATTACAAAGCTTTTCTACTTTATACAATACAAAATAAAAGAAAAACTAAAGCGGAAATTAAAAGTGATACGAGATCACAAAATTACAACCGAATCAATATTCCCATACATTTCGGGCAATATCGATCAAAACTAAGGCCATACTAAGAAAAATTACATAATATCCAATTATATAAAACAAAATATGACAATCATATTAATAAAAATGCAGCATTAAAATATGTATGTACATGCTTAATTTTTATGCCAAATCGTCCAATTGAGCTAATATCGTATATTAAGTTGCGGTTTTTACGGATTTGCGTGATTTCAACTTGTTAAAATCACTAAGTATTACATAAATCAAATTTATGTCCAAGTTAATCATCCTAACACTCTTAGGCTTCAAAATTTAGTCTTCACCAAAATTTGAACATGATTCAACTTGATATTAACTATTGTTCGATAATTACTCGTATAAATCGAAAAATTTAAAGGAAAAACCCAAATAAATCATAAAAATTCGAAACAAATTCAAAATCAAAATTTTGAATATTCTGGAAAATTCTCAATATTCCAGATTTAAAATAAAATTTTCCTTTTACTCAAATTAATTTATTTCACAAATAACCCTCATAAAACATGTTTTAAGCACAATAAATCAAAATTTATCATCAAAACATGCATTAAATTAAAACTATAATTTTGTACATTCTTAAATAAATATAAAAACCTGTAAATGACAAATTTTTAAGTCATGGTCGAATTTTTTACAATAATAACATAAATAGGACTTTAATTACCAATTTTATCAACATAAAATTAATAATCAATAAAAACTCAAATTTTCAACATGCAATTTTGGATCTGATGTTCATATCACATATGGTACTCATGGACAAAAATTCAAGTCATGAAATTCATTTTAGCCTCTTATGCTTAATTATGTCACTTTTATTATGATTTTTACCTCAAAAATCCCAAATCATGCAATATAAGATGAAAAAATCTCAAAATTTACATACTCTCTGTAAATTTAGCATGTGACAACATATTAAAATTTCATAGCCTGATTCGTTCTAAAACTCAAAATACGCATTTAACTTCATAATATGACCTTTTAACTCATAAAATTCATATCTCATGAATAACAACTTATTTTCACACGAACTTTAACATACAATCTCTAAATAATATATGTGAAAACATATCCAAAAATCACGATTTTTCATAACCTTTAACTATTTTTCGAATAAAAATGGCATTTTAGTCATATAAAAGACATTTTATACAAATAATTTCGAAAAAGAACAATAAAAATCCATAAAATTTATTTTGTGGCCTAAAATCAATTTAGAACCAGAAACTATTTCATGCAAATTAATTTCGTGATTTATCAACATAAAACACTAATTAATCGTTTTATTCGTTAATCAAATTAACTCGGAAAAACAATCCCGATCTTGCATGCAACAACCATTTCTCTCTGATACCACTTATTAGAAATCACATTTCGGTCCATACTAATATCACATATTAGTGTTAGAATTTATACTCATAAATTTAAGATCTTATGCATGCAATAAAATAGCATAAGAAAAGGAATCGGGTTTCTCACATTCGACGAAAACGGTTTATACTAATTTGGACACCTTCCAATATTAGTCTTCGTAAAAGATTCCTTTTTAGCTCATTTGCTCCTCTACTCGATCTATTGTGAGATCGATGCCCAAAGGTTCGTAGCAAGGAACCGATTTCAAAACCCGTAAATATTTGATTACTAGAAATATTATTGAGTTAACCTTATTATTTTTACTGCTAAAATTATTACTACACTAGTAATACCGATTTTAGATGAGGAAATATTGATTTTATTTCTCTACAAATTTTTGTTCAAAAACTAGAGAGAAGGGTGAATTTAGGGTTTTGTTTTTGCATGAATGAATAAAACTGAGAAAACAATTTTCTCTTATGTTTGAAGAGGAGTGCACGGTTGGGTGTGGAATAGGGTGCCCTATGGGTGCCTTTATTTCCTCCCAATTTTGCCTTCACAAGGTGCCTTGGTTAGAGAATGCTAATGATGATGTTTCTTGATCATAATTAAGCATGCAACCAATTAACTACACCAACTACCTAATGCCCCTTCTATTTTCACGGTTCATACAAGGATAAAATGGAGTCCATTTTATCTTTGTCAATTTGTACAAATGTATAATGTCACACATTAGAAGTGTATTTGACACATTATGTAATTTTATCTTCATAAAATTCATAATATATTATAATGACATATTAAATAATTTCACTAGCAATTTCAAAATTACTATCTTATAAAATATGTCATCGAAATATAAATCATGACAACTCGTAATTATATCGAACCGTTTATTCATGTCTCGTTTGTTTCGTAAACAATAAACAATTTATAAGTAATAAAACGATTTAATTACTTAGATGAAATCTTATTTAATCCAATTACAATAAGACCGTCAATTCACTCGTAAAATCAATTCCCGTAATAAGGTATTAATTAACCCGTATCCCATACGATTAATTAAATAATCAATTGAAATCGAATTCCCTTAAGATATGACCTTAAAGGGATCAACCGATTTAAACACCATCATATGACAGTAATGTCAAACTCTAGTTAGCCAATCATTACTGATAAATGTCGATCATTTGACTAGGAGTAATTTCAAAATTTGTATTCTTAATATGAGATTTAAAGCACGTAATTAGAAATTACTATGACGCATTATTGTCGAGGACATATCCTCCAACATCTTTTACCTATTAATGATTCTTTTCCTGATGATATTGATACGTGTATTTTATATAGACTTTTCAGTCTCATTTAGCACGCATTTCTATGTATTTTAGGTGACTTTACGTCACTTTATACCCCGAATATGCTACTTTGTGTTTTCTATGCTATTTTGCAGGATAATATGGAGAAGTAGAAGAAACTGACTCAAAACCGTCCCAAGTATGCATTTTAGGAGATGGAGGAAGTCGGAGCGGAAATCCGTGCAAAGCAACCCAAGGCAAGAGCTAAATACAATCGACTATGAAGCTGAAGGCCAAGAAGAAGTCGATCGAGTCCCTGCTGTACACGATCGAACTATGAAGATGAGTTGAAACCTCGATCGAACTGTCTTGTGTTCGATCGAGAGGTGATTTATGGAGAAGATCTCGATCGAGAGGTCTCATTCCTCGATCGAGAGTATTGCTTTGAAGAAGTGTTCGATCGAGAACCTTAAGTGGTCGATCGAGTAACTACTCTGTCGGGCTCAGCCTGTTTTACGTATTAGGTTTTAGAAAGATTAGCTTTCTTATAAATAAGGCGTTAATACGCCATAATGAAAGGGATTCATTATTCTAGGAACTCTTGTTATCTCTTTGCTTTGCTACAATTTCGGATCTATAATCTTGTAATCTTTCTCCTCCCCTTTTAGTTTTAATTAATTCTTGTTCCTTTATTGCTGTTAATTGATTTCTCTTATTAGTTATTATGACTTATGCTATTATCTTAGCGATTGCTAGGTTAGTATCCTGAGCCATGCGTAGCTAATTCCTTTAATATGCTAGGATGAGGAAAACCGTGGTAGCAATATGCTAGGATCGACATGATTAGATTAGTTTTGCGATAAGAATTGTATTGAGCAATATAATTGTGATTTGGTTGAATGAATGCATGCAGGAGACCAATCGTTTAGTTACCCCCGACCTGGATCGAAAGATTGCAAGGGAAGGCTTGCTTAGTTACAATAGGTGATACCTAATTAGGGCGAAAGTCAATTAGGGAGACCCTAGGGCGATTAGAGACCGAAAGGGTATAATCGTAGGTTTAAGGACCGAAAGGTGACGACCTCGCTCTTCTTATCAATAAATTAATCGACTCAGTTGACCCAATAGTGTAGTTGCCACGGTAGACCGACTACTAGCGTATTTCTCTCTTTTATCTGTTTTACACCCGTATTTCTTGCTTAGTTTCTCTTGTCTTAATTTCTCTTTCCTTAATTCTCGTAGTGTAGTTATCAAACAATCAAAACCCCCGAATTTGTTACATAGATGGATTAGATATTACTAATAGAATATATACCTCCCTGTGGATTCGATACCTGACTGCCTCTACTACATTTTAGTTGAGACCGCTTGGTTTTATCTTTGATTAGGTGTGCGATTTAGCCTCATCAGATATCTTGCTGGCTATATCTAGTGCTGAGAGTCCATGGTATGCTGATTATGCTAATTTCATTGTAGGTGATTTATTGCCTCCTGACTTATCCTATCAGCAGAGGAAGCGGTTTCTTCAGATGTGAAACAATACTTCTGGGATGACCCTTATCTTTTTTAGGAATGCCCTGACGGTCTTTATAGGCGGTGTATACCACAGTGGGAGACCAAAGCTATCTTAGAAGCATGTCATTCCTCTTCCTATGGCGGCCACCACGGTCCATCTAGGACCGTGGCTAAGGTACTTCAGTCAGGTTTTTACTGGCCAACTATGTTTTATGATGATAAAGTCATTGTTTCAGCTTGTGATGCGTGTCAGCGGACGGGAAACATTTCAAGGAGGCATGAGATGCCTCAAGTTTGCATTTTGGAGGTCGGGATTTTCGATGTATGAGGCATTGACTATCAAGGTCCATTCCCGTCTAGCAAAGGTAACATGTATATTCTTGTAGCGGTTGATTATGTGTCCAAGTGGGTAGAGGCCGTTGCTTCGGTCCATTGTGATGCAAAGACTGTCATCCAACTTTTCAAAAAGGTGATTTTTCCTCGTTTTGGTGTCCCTCGGGTTATCTTTAGTGATGGAGGTATGTATTTTATAGAGAAACAACTTACTACTTTGTTGTCTAAATATGGTGTTGAACATGTGGTCAGGTAGAAGTTTCTAATCGTGAGCTGAAAAAATTTTAGCTAAAGTTGTTTCTAAATCACGAAAAGATTGGAGCATGAAATTAGATGACACTTTATGGGCATATAAGACTGCTTTATTTTAAGACACCAATTGGTGCATCACCGTATCGATTAGTCTACGGTAAGTCTTGTCATTTGCCTGTAGAGTTAGAGCATAAAGCATGGTGGGCAATTTGTGAATTAAATTTTGATGCTAATTTGTGTGGTGAGAAGCGTTTATTGCAGCTAGATGAGCTAGAAGGGTTTAGGCTGAATGCCTATGACAGTGCCCACATCTACAAGGAGAAAACTAAGAGATGGCACAATAAGAGGATCCTACTGCGCGAGTTTCAGGTTGGGGAGCAAGTGTTGCTATTCAATTCCCGACTTCGTCTATTTCCTGGTAAGCTGAAGTCCAGGTGGAGCGGCCCCTATAAGGTAACTTCTGTTTCCAAGTTTGGGTCAGTCGAGCTAGAGAGCTCCGCGGGAGAAAGGATCAAAGTCAATGGTCACCAAGTGAAGCATTATTATGGGACAAATGATTTTGTTGGAGTGGTCGAGGTACTCTACTTCGACCCTATTGCTGAGCATGAAGGTTGAGGTGACAAGGTCGAGCGGGACCTCATAAACCGGCGTTAACTGGGAGGCAACCCGGCTTGTATAAGTTTGTTTAATTCTTCATTTAGGATAGAAACGGTTGGATAACCATGATGAAACTGCGTCTATGTCTTCTTTACTAGCCTAAGCCTTGCATTGTCATTACCTTTCCCGTACAAATGTTGCATAATCTACGAGTTGTGGTTGACTTTAGCTGAACGAATAGACTTGACCTGAGATGTGGGCAACCTACTTATAATTTCTAAGTATTAGAGGCTAAAAACTGGTGACATCTATGACCAGTTTCATGTAGGATTGTGAGTAGTACTCCTTGCATAGCATGTAACATCAAATTGCACATGTATGAAATTCAATTGCTTTTTGCATTCAGGGTTAGTGGCCGGTGTCACATGTAGGTGAGTGCTTACAATCTCCCTTTTCTTGCATTATAACCCATTAACTCCACATTTAGCCAAATTTGCCTTTTTGACCCATTAGCTACATCCAAAATTAGCCTGCCTTGTCGAGCTAGTTTCGTGTTTGCTTCCGCGGGTATATCATTTATTGTGAAAATTTGGTTTGCTTTGAACGGTTGGGAGTTGGTAGTTATGAAGGAAGGAAAAATTGTTGAATGAAAAGTATTGAAAAAGAAATGAAGAAAAAAAAAAGAAAGAAAAAAATGATAAGAAAAATTAGATTGAGAAAAAAAAATGGAAAAGATGGAAGTTCATATTTCTCCTATATTGTTATTCCATATTATTTGAGGAGTAATAATGTTACATTGGATAAGTGAGTTATTTGCCAAATAAAGGCAATTGTGCTTATTTTTGATGGTTTCGGAAGCAGGAAGTTTTAATTTTGGTTTTATCAAGGTTGCTAGCTTGGCTATTACCTCCGCATATCCAAAAATGTTTTGCCTCTTCTTACCCATTGCCTCACTTACCCCATACTTTGTAAGCACTCGGCATGTGATAGGACCTTATTTGGTTGGAATGTATCTGTACGGTAGCTAGAATTGTCTATTATATTAAATTGCATGCATGTCTATGTGGGTCGTAGTTTAGGTGAGCGACTGCCTCTCTTTTTCTCTCTTTGCACTAATATATGCTACCCTTTGCTTGATTGAGAGAAGAGTGACCCGTGAGAGTCCAATTTTAAAGGTCTAGCAAGGTCGACGTTTTAGCTATTTTCAAACACCTCTATAACTCGTATGCATTGATTTTGTACTTGGTTTTGGCTTGTATGCATTAAATCGGTTTGGGCGTGATAGAAGCATAGTTAGCTCTGAGCTTATCCATTGTTTCTCTTAGTTCCTTTGTTGTGTGTAGTCTTTGCTTGCTTGGGGACAAGCAAGGGTTTGGTTTGGGGAGGTTTGATGCGTGCCATTTTCATAAGTTTATTCCACTCTTTTGCACGCATTTTTATGCTTTTTTGGGTAGCATAAGCTACTATTCTCCCTTGTTTTCGGTTACTTCGGTCGTGTTGTGCTCTATGCGGGTTATTGACCCAAGAGGAGCTAAAACAAGCCAAATTATGCCCCCGGAGTTGAAGTTGAGACACTAGTAAAGCTGGAGTTCAGAGATTACCTGCCTCGAGATGAGTGAAGCCGTATTGTTGATGCTAAATGCTGCTGGTCATTCAGAATAGTCGATCGACTGGCATCTTCGGTCGATCGACTGGGCTTATGGTCGATCGACTACGTTCCTCTACAATATTCGATCGACCACTTTTGTTGGTCGATCGACTGCTACTGTTTGCTGGCCGAGATTTAATTGTTAATTATCTTGGCCCATTTGGTTTCTTGCTGAATAATTTACTCTTATTATTTAAGAGGGTTTAGGAAATATTGTAGCTAGGTTATCAAATTATATACAGTAGAATACTTTTGAACGTTGCTTTTGGCTTTTATTTTCGAGATCTGAATTTGTAATCGTACCCTTCCATTCTCTTTATTCGGTAATCAATTATTCTAGTACTTTGCTTTATTCCTTGTCTTTTATTTGATTATCGTTCATTACTTTCTCTCCTCTTAATTTTATTAGCATCGTTTATGTTTAATTGTTCTTATAATTTTAGCTTGTTTAATCTTCGTATTGTTATAACCGTTATTGTCATGATTAATTCAAGTATGCGTAGCTAATTTCCCTTTGCTAGGATTTAGGGGAGCCACGGTTTTATAAAAGTAATATGTTAGGGTTTTAGATCTAGCCTTTTACTCCGTCTGTTTTGTTAATCGTAGCATCTTATTGTGGTTTAATTAATTAAATGCATGTGATTAGTTGACCATATTGTTGAACCTTGACCTAGATCGAAAGATTGGAAAGGGTAGAGACTTGCTACGAACAATAGAATATCCTAATTGGGGCGAATGCTATGTTAGACTTCTAGGGCGAATAGTGGACCGAAAAGACCTATTCTTTACCCATCAGACCGTTTTTGTGCTAATTATATGACCATTCCTGTGACTGTCGTAGACCGTGGTGAACCGATTATCCTAGCTACTTCTCCATATATTTTTAGACCAATTTCTTTAATTGTCTTTTTTTTCCTTATGTTGCATTAGTTTTAGAAATCAATCAAAACAACCCCTAATTAGTTATCTGGACAGATTTAGACTAGCAAATCGATTTAGTTGTCTCCCTGTGGATTCGATCCCGACTTCCTTACTACATTAGTTAGGCCAGTTGGTTTATCTTTGATAGGTGTGCGATTTAGCCTGTTACTACTCGGCCGAGTTAGCCCTATTGGCGGGTTAGATAGGCTTCTGCCTGGTGGGTACTCGATCGAGTACAAAGTAACTCGCCCGAGTATTACTGTAGCTCGGCCAAGTCAAGTGTCGAGAAGGGCGAATCCGGATTAGAGTGATTAGGGTGATTAATTGATATAAAAAGGAAGAACTTTATTTCATTCATTCTCATTTGACGACAAGAGGTTATCAACATTTCTAAAAACCCTTAATCATCTTTTAATCACATCTAAGCCAAGTACACCTCGGATCCGCGCCTTTTCACCTTCATCATTGTCGTAAGTGTCTATGTCTAGATCTATATTTTATTATCCGTCGTTGGTACTTTAATTCAATAGATTTGGGGGAAATATGGCATTAGGACATTGGATGAATGATTGATTGTATGATAATTGTATGTATTAGGCAGTGATTTGGTAGAGGAGCCCTTCTAGGTCTGATTGTCCTGTTTTGCTGTGGATTTGCTATCAGGTAGGGTTTCCCTACTCAGTTATTCATTTATGTATGACGGTTGTTTGATTGGTTGTATGCGGATGTATGATTGAATATTGATATTAAGTATAATCGTTGATGAATTGCTATATTTATATGTTCCGGCTGAGTGATGCCATGGTTGGGAGATGGTTTCACGCCCTTGTTCTCTCCTCGTGACTCCCATCACAAGGAGGATGTGCACATTTACGTCCTGAGTTGCACTTGTTGCGATGAGTGGCTGTAGTGACAAGGCTGTGTCACTGGCGGTAAAACATTTAATGAGATGAGTACATGATTGTCATATTGTATAAAGTAAAACGCTGTTTATTCCGTTGTGGTTGATTGATGTTAATGCTACTTTACCAACTATGATTATGATTATGTCTTTGGACCTGCGGTGATCCATTGGGGAATGGTGAGCAGCTTTTTAGCAGGTTTGGTTGTGATGTTGTCGTCGGTTTGAGAGGATACCGCTGAGCCTAGCTCGACAGTCGTATAGCTTCTGCTTAGTTTTCACAGTCTTGTTTTGAGATAGTTGTAACCTTTGATAGTTTGGTTTATGAGACAGTTTTGATGTAATCATTTAACGTACTTTGCACTTAATAAATTGTCTTTAATATTACCTTCGATATTCACTACCTCGGGTAACTGAGATGGTAACGTTCTTATATGTTAGGGCAGTCCTTGGTAAGGGTCCTTGGTATATGGGGGTGTTACATGTCCAACCCGTCAAGAGGCCGAACACCCAGCACATTCCTATTCGATCACCGAAGTGCGACTAATCCTCAAGCACACAACTCTCAAGGCAGATGTTACGCAAAATTCTAATACCCCCCAATCTCCTTGGGAGCGGAATTAACGGAGGTGGCCTACGTCGAGAAAAGAAGAAAAAAAGAAAAAGTTTTGTTCTCAAACTCATCTTCGCTAATCGAAAGTGCGCAACGAGTTATACAAAACCTTAGGCAATGACAATTCTATTTATAGGAGAAAGCCAAATATGGAGTAAATGCATTCAACCCCTAGTGAATCCCCAGAGGAATCGGAAGGTGACACATATGTACAAGAAAGCGGAAAAAGCGGCTAAGCATTCAAAGGTTCAACACTTATTGAATCCAAAAGGCACAAGGGAAAAAAAAAAAGAACCACGGCTACATTTAGTGCATTAGCCGACCAAAGAAAAGGCTAAGTACACGCACCTACGAAGCGAAGACACAAAAAGGACGGCCAGAAGATATGCTTACCGATGGAACCAAAGGGCACATCTCCCCTTGCCAAAGGTCAGTGTGGCAAGACAGCCTTATGTCTGAGAGGAAGCTGATTCCGGAAATTCTGTTTCTCCCTCTGATGCAGAAAAAGAGGATCGTCCCAGCATTCCGGCAATAGACGGTGAAGACCTGCCCGACAAACAAGGGCGAGAATCACCAACAGACCCAGTTTCAATTGTATCACTACGCGTTGATCAACATCGGCAAAACCAAGAGGATACAATGTAAACTTCAGGGAGCCCCAAGAGAGTGTGCCTTAAAAAGAACTAAGAAAAATCCTTTTATAAGCATATGGGATGAAGCGAAAGAATAAGAATCTATATTCTATCTTGTGAAGAAAAGGGATGAAGTTACAAAGATTACATAAGAAGCTACTCGTTCCCTAAATACGGGAAGCCGTCTATTACAAACAAAGACGAAGACTCCTACCTTAGGCTCCGACAATATATATAGGCGTCCCAGCCACCTTGGAAAGAGACAGCTCAACTTCAGCGAACTTCGCCTCTACTACATTGAAGTCCTCATCTTTAGCCACCTCGGATACAGTCCGCATAGCCTGGACCTCCACCATGGCCGACCTCCGATCTCTATAGAGAATATCCCATAATGCCTTCCTTACTCATTCACGAGCATCCCCTTGCCGACTCTGAACACAGGGAAGAGCATCTAAGACCCGCTCCCACTCAGGATTCACAGGCTTTGAAGTCGCTTCACCTTCCTCCGGTTCAGCCACCACACCATACACTGGAGAGGTGATCAATTCCTCCAATCCGACCGGTCGCCTACTCTTGGGAACAGTACTCCTTCTCAACGACAACATCCAATGTTGTTAGGATCGGGATCCTACTTTGGATCGACGAGCTCCCTAGGATCGAATCGGTAGGATCGGATCGTAGAATCGTAAGATCCTACAAATGAACTAAAATACATAATTGTGTTATCAAAATTTGTAAAATGTCGTGATTAAATCTCAAAAGACCATTATCTTAGCTTGTACCTACTAATTATTCTCGTTTATAATAGATTTATATCTTAAAAGTCGTATATACAATTTTAGTAAA
>JAGPOY010004235.1:0-12148 GCA_018983105.1 Silene uniflora | reverse complement strand
GGTTTATAGACACTATATGTTAATTATTTAATTGATACGATGCTTACCTTTATGATCTAGGTCTAGATCCGATCTTCAATGCAAGTATGAAAGAGAGAGATGCAATACGTAGTCTTGATTTGTGAAATAGGGTTTTAGAATTAGAATAAAGTGATTTAAAATAAGATCTCTCCCTTTTATACTTATTGAATAAAACCGGAAATTCTAAGTCGTCAGACCGTCGGCTCGGTCGAGCCAGGTATGACTCGACCGAGCTACCCTCAGCTCGGTCGAGTCAAAGTGACTCGGCCGACTAACTCTGTTCCATGAACTTCTGAAACGTGACAATTCCCAACTGAAGTCCTAAAGGTGACCTGCTCGGTCGAGCTACTCCTAGCTCGGCCGAGCTACTTATGCTCAGAATTCCGTAGTATTACACATTTGACATTTAATATAGGTAATAATTAGCAAAGTCGGGGAGCTGCTTCAGTTGTCCATTGAACATAAGAAATGCAGTGCCCTCTAACCCTTTGGCTTAATTATTCAATGGGTCCTTCGAATGAGAAGGTTGGTGGCTAAAACTATTTTTTTGAAAATAAAGGATCAATTCATTAATAAATAGTCATACGACATCTACAACATGTGTCAAATCTAACCGGATACAAATTGATTAAAACCAAATAAAATAAAATCTCGTTCAAAGAAAGATATATAAACTTGAATTGCTCCAAAGCACGTCCTCTATCATATCGCCGTAAACAACTTTTCACAAGAGGATCGTAGAATCTTGAGCCTTGACGAGAAACGATTTCATCTGACCAAATTGATCGCAACCTACAAACCGACAACATATGTAGTAATACCATATAACGATCCATTACGAAACTGATCTTTCGCATCTTCACCATATGAGGAACGACCAAGGCGCTCTTATCTATATATTACCAATAGAACTAAAACCTTGAAAGACAAGGACTGAAAAAACTCCGAAAATAGAGACGGATAAATGAATCTCACCAAAAGGGAGACTTTTATTGATTAATTCATAAACAGTCATACTAAGAATTGGTAATAAATTTATTTGGGGGCTTACCATCATCAATTGGCGATGGAAGCCCCGGATTTGATTGATGGAGGCTAGGATTTTTTTAGAGAGAGAGTAGAGGGTTTTAAGTTATGTCTGTTAACCTCGGTGGGTAACCCTTTGGTTTCTTATAATTAAGATAGTCTTTTACTCCCTCCATTATTCTTTATACGTCGTTTTAGATAATTGAAAATTTTTCTCTTTATATGTCGTTTTGCATTTTCTATGCACTCTCTTTTGTAGTGGAATTGCAAATTAATTATGAGTCATTAATTTCATTCCATACAACGTTTTTTCATTGGTTGACATTAAAGAAATTCACTATGGCGTTGTTTGGTAAACATCATATTAGGTGAAATTAGTAGATTCCGGTATAATTAGTAGATTGACCAATCAATATACTAATTTTATGTGTATGGTTAATGGCATATTCAGATAGCATATTGGCCGGAATCTACTACTTTTGAATATGCTGCTAATAGTAGCATATTGTTATAGCATATTCATTTTATACATGAAAATGGTAGATTTGTCCTATAATATGCTAATTACCAAACCTGTTTTCTTAATTCTGCTAATTTAATTCGATGGTCACTTTTGTGGTTAAAATCTGCCAACCGTATTCTGCTAACGTTGTGTACTACTATTGTAAATCCGCTTCTGCCATTTGCCAAACAAGGCCTATGTATTGTAAAGAGCTAAGCATTTTGTTCTTTCCAAAGTTTTATCTATTGCCTAATTAATGTTATAACTAGTATGGATCCCGCGCATCCATGCGCGGATCCATGTGCGGTATTTATAGATCTTTTAGTTTATAGTAATATTATTTATAGATTTAAAATTTACATATTATTAATTTTTCATATTTTAGTATGAGGATAAAAAAATTGAAATGATAATCAAAGGACTTGAATAAAGTCATAAAATGTGTATTTTAATGAATTTTTTACCACAAAACTAATGATATCAATTTATAAATTTTATCAAATCATTTTAAAATTATTTTATCACAAAATTAATAACGTCAGTTCATAAGTTTTTTATACGAATTAAGTATGTGGCATGTTTTTTTATACAAAACTAATAATATCAATTTATCGAGTTTTCATATACGAATTTTTATATTTATACCAGTTTTATTTAATTTTAATTAAAAGATTATAATTTATGAAAAAAAAAATTAATGGTTAAAGATTATATCTTAATTAAAAGATAATCATTTATAAAAAATAGTCTTGTTGTTTTCTTATTTAGCTAAATTCCTTTTGGAGGGAAAATTATTAAGAAGTTTTATTCTCTTAGTACTAGGGGGATTAAATTTAATTTATTTTCTTAATATTTATGTTTTCACAAATTCTACTATACAACCGTCTCACGTGCGACGAAAAAAAAGTGACCACTTTTTGATATATGGTGACCACTTTTGGGTAAATAGTAACCATTTTTTCTAATTAAAAATAAACATTTTTTTCAAGGTGGTCACTGTTTACTGTAAAGTGGTCATTATTTGCCAAAAAGTGGTCACATTTTGCTAAAAAACACGGAAAAAACGGTTACACAAGAGAATTATTGTTGTGTTTTTCCTAAAATGACATATAATAAATAATGAAGAGATTATGATATTGTGTAAATAAATAGGGTAATAAATTGAGAATTTGAGACATTTAATTTCATATTTCAATTTTTTTGTGAAGTTGTACAAAAAGGCTACCAGAGATATGTTTGCATTTCTTTATTTTACGAAATTTATGGTACAATTATGGTAAAATGTAAGTTAGGTAATACATGGGATATGTTTATTATTAACCAGCAAGTCTCCCTTATGACGGGTATATCCGTCACAAGTTTGCCACGAGTTAAATACTACCCACATGGGTAGATAAGACAAAACAAAATGCACTCCTAAAAAATTTGCTTTTGTCTTATATTCCCATGTGGGTTATATTTAGTGCGTCGCAAGCTTGCGACGGATATGCCCGTTGCAAATGAGAATTTGTGATTACTAAAAAGGGTGACACGTGGCATTTTAATAGGGTGCTCAACATGCTTTTTTTTATGTTATTGTATAAATGTCACTTTATTCCGAACATATTACTCTTTGTTATATTTCATGTTCTTGTAACATATTCCCTCCCATTCATTATAAGTGTCCCATTGTGAGGATGACACGAGAATTAAGGAAATAAGTTAAATAAAGTAAAGTATTGTAGTGGAGTGAGGTAATTGGAGAAGGGGGGGTAATGTGGGGTATTATTGTGAGTGGAGTGACTAAAATAAGTATTGTTTTAGGGTGAGGTGGGGTATTGTTGTGGGTTGAAGTGATTAAAATAAGTATAAAACATTACCAAAAATAGACAATGGGACATTATTGTGAATAGACGAAAATGGACAATGGGACACTTATAATGAATGGGAGGGAGTACTAATTATAGCCTTAAAGGAACTTAAGTATCCTTGGAACTAAATTTTGCATTCTTATCTAAACATACATAATTGTGTTTTACCTAGTTGGTAATCAACTACCTCGATTCCGCACCCTTATCATACTAAACATTCTACTATGGGTGTGACTTAAACAACTCTGTACCTGTATTTCACCCTCGTATCACGCTAAAAGTTAATGAATTACACCATTATTAAACTGAAGTAACTACTTTTGGCGCGACCTAATTACCACTCTACCATAATTCCCGCCTTTATATCTACATAAACATCACACCTACTATACAACATAATCATCCTCATAAGTCATATCAGAGTTTCGCGCTCTAACTTAACACTTAACTAACAAATCAATTCAATACTTACCCATATGTCTAAATTTCTCGCTCTTATATAATTCTCGATCAACGAGAAGTACTAAAATACAATCCTTCCATACCAATTACACAATAGATCACTTGCATAAAATCTCCAAAATCTTCCAAACAATTTAATTACTTCACCTTTCATCACTTCCTCACAACAAAATATATAACCCACAATTTTCACTTAAAAAAACCATATCTAATTTCAAAAGTAGTATAGTGGCAACAACATTAAAAAATTACACTAGCAAATCAAATCAAAAAATAAAAATAAAAGAAAAATAATAAAAACCCCCAAATTAGATCTTTATTTCCCTTTCCCCTCTTTTTTCCCCGTGTTCTTCGATTTCAACACCGTAAGCAAGCAAATAGTCTTCAAATCTTCCTTCTTTTCAATTTCTTTGACCTAATTAATCAACCCTTTTATTCAATTGATCATATATTACACTTCAATTCCCCCAAAATTCAATCTTTTTTTCAATTACTCTTCAATTTTACGCAATTTTTTCTTTTCTGGAATTTAATTGAACTCTTATCTTTGATTCTTCTGCTTCCCTCAATTCAATCGAAAGGTAAAGATTCAACAACCCGTTTCGTAAATTTATCGATTTTTGCGAATTTTTTGATTTATTAAACCCTACTTTACTTTTATTGTTTCTACATTGAACAGTCGATCCTGTAGCTCCGAAACCCTAATTTCAATTTATTTTACTTTTAGGGGTGTGATTTGGAGTACCCAGTTAGGGTTTTAGGGTTGCTGATTTGTTTTTTGCAGGTAATTGAGCTTTTTTTTAATCTTTGGTTTGATGGGTGTTTGAATTTACTATGTTTAGTTATAAAGTTGTGATTTTTATATTGTTACTTGATTTATTTTGAATTTTACTTTTCAGGGTAAATAATTTTTACTAGAAGTAGGGTAAATGGTGGAGAAAGTATGCTGGTTATAGTTAGGAGAAATGCAAAGGTATCATCCTGGTAACTGCACTAGTGCAGTTAGTAATAACAACAACAACTCTGTTATTGGTAGTGGTGGTCCTGGCATTTCTAGTCGAGATGCCGGTCGAGGTGATTCATCTACCAATTTCTCCATTAATTCAAGGTATACATACATGTCCTGAGCTCCTTTTGTGTAAAATGTTGTGATTTTTACTTCTTTTTTGAATACATATGCTATGCTTTCCCACTTTGTTGTTGAACTTTTGAGTGTAATATAGTGTGATGAGACGTGTGCTTCATTTGCGCCACTGGTGTTGTTTGGTGATTTATCGTTTTTGGCTATGATTGAGGAACGTTGAGCTAGTATTTTAAAAGTGAAAGTACAAAATTTGTGCGCAAATAGCCGCTCTTATGCAAATTGCTAAAATCTTTGTATTAGATCTTGGTTTTGAAGTTGTCGGAGAGGAGACTGTGTATTATAGTCTCTATAATGGAGAGTAGAGACCAAAGAGAATATTATATATGATGGCGAGTAGAGACCTTACCTTTGATGAAGATTCGAACTTTATTGTTTGGTTTGTTGGACTGGGCTTTATGTCTTGAGGACATTAGGTTTTACTTGTGATCTGCAAATGAGATTTTTGCATTGCTGTTCAAGGATCTTTGTGTGTCTGGAATCCTTAGTTAAATGTTTTATGGCAGGTGGTGTAGTAATATCAGAGTATGTTCTGATTAGTATCTTGTTAAGCAATGCTTTGAGCAGGTCATTGACGATCTTTTCAATTCTATAATTTAATCTCATTTGATTTTCAGGCGTGCGCCATCCCTTCATCCATATAGGTTAAGGTGTGAGAAGGAGGTGCTCAATTCTCGGTACATTCTTATCTTTAGATTTTTACTTTAATATAATCTGGGAACATTTTAACTCATTTTTCGTATGACATGGTATTTACTATTCGACTATCATTCAGAAGAGTTATGCTGAAATCTGAATGCCTGAAATATGTTAATTAAACGACTTTCTTCATTGTCTCGCTGAATTCCAAGTGCAAATTAGATGCGGGTGGACATTCTTCTGATAAGATTGTCCAATATGCTGATCATTATTTTGTTGTAATGCTATTTTACATTTAGGCTTGGTCCACCCGATTTCCATCCACAAACTCTAGACTGTCCGGAGGAGACTCTTACCAAAGAATATGTGCAATCGGGATACAGAGAAACAGTTGAGGGGCTCGAGGTGAACTTTAAAATCATCCTTTTTGGACTGTTCAACTATTTATAAAGCTCATGCTAATGTCCCCTTTTCTTCATGTTTAACCTCCCAAATCTCCTGGATCATATTGCTAGAAAGGACATTAAGTTTTCCGTGTTTTCCAAGTCATTGATGTCATGGTCTCATGGCATATACCAATCATCTATGATGTATGTTTCAGGAAGCTAAAGAGATATCAGTTACACAAGTTAATACATTCACCAGGCCCGTTATCCTCAAATGCAAAGAGGTGAGCAACTGAGCATCTCTATATAGTACTTCATTGATCGCTTATTTGATTTCTTACATCTTTAATTATTTATCGGCAGGCTATTAGAAAACGACTTAGGGCAATCAATGAGTCTCGTGCTCAGAAGCGCAAGGTAATTATTTTCTCCGACATAACTTTTTTTTGTTGCTTATATTTTTTTATGTAATTATCTCATGGCCTCATGGGTATTGAATCAAGGCCGCGACACTGAAATGCGACCATCGTGTCGAGGGTTTGAAGATCTCCACAATAAAATTTTACCTTAATTAAGCAGTATTGGCTGCATGTAGTGAGCTACAGACGATACTGCAGCTGTGATTACTTTTTTTTTGGGCTCATTTACTCTCATTTTCTAATCTTTTTTGTACTATGCAGGCTGGTCAGGTTTATGGTGAGCCACTTTCCGGTAACCTTTTGAGTAGACCGCCGGTCATCCCGGAGCTGAAATCGTGTAGTGAAGACTTCAAGAAGAGATGGATTGAGGTTGGTTTGAGTCTTCAGTCTCTTGGTGTGGTTATTGGTTATGTTGGTGTTTCATATTCTAGAACCCAAGTGGTAGTGATCGGTCAGATTATAATTTTCAGTGTTCATTTCAGAGCTTGCGTATTACAATATTACAATGAACTGGAAAAGTGTGATAACAACATATTAGTGAGAGAAAAGATTGAGGGCATTTAACGATACAGCTAATGGGGCAAATAGCTTTGTATTATGCAGATGTTACTATGTTAGGACCACTGATTAAGTGAGGAAAATCGAGCAGGAGAGAGCATGAGTGTTAACTATAGGTGTGCTAAAATTTGTTGCTTGAAGTTGCCTCGTTCAGCAAAGTAGGGCACAAGGACCTGGAATGTTCATTCATTGACTGTGCAATGGGCATGGCCTTAAACTGTTGTTTTTGTTGCAATTGTGGTAAGGGTCTTCAGGGAAGTAGCATACTATGACGCGCCTGGCACAAACAATCATGCGTTATGTCAGCTATTGTTTTTATATCTGCCATACCAGCTGTTTCCACCTGCACCGTCTGTTGTTGGAGAGACTATGTGTGATGGATGTTTGGGTGATGATGTTTCGCATGAGGGGGAAGAGTCGATTAATAATTCTCATTTAAAATACAAAACCTTGAAGTATGATTTGTTTTCACCTGAATCATATTATAGTTAATTACTTAACTGATGGCAAGACGAAAGCTTGTTTGACTAAATCAATTGGGTCCAACTCTTATATGTGGTTTGTATGTCCTAACTCTATTCTCTTTCATGTTTCAGGGTTTATCTCAATACCACAAAAGTCTTCGCTCATTGGCTGATCATGTTCCACATGGTTTTAGGAAGAAGTCGTTATTTGAAATACTCATAAAAAACAATGTTCCCTTGTTAAGGGCAACATGGTTTATTAAAGTCACCTATCTTAATCAGGTATAACATATAAGGGTTGATCCTTCTTTTGGTTAACTGATCATATTTATTCTTTAATTTTCAAAGATCTACGTTTTCGAAATTGGTGGTAGTTGCTTACTGGATTCAATCACTATGGCTGCTTGTTTGGCAATAAAAACTGTAATGTTGGATGTATTTTCTGTGTTGCTGACTTGTTAGCTCAACGCATTATTTACTCACGGTTTTTGTCATGTGCTGAATGACTGGGTCCATTGTTTACATCCCATGGCTTTTGACACAGTTTGATACATTGATTGCTACAAATTTGTGGCCCTTTTTTTTCTGTAATGAACCAAGGGAAATTCCTTTTTCATGAATTTTTACTTTATCATGCTGTCCAAGATGTATACATTTCTATTCTCACCGTTTTTGTATATTCTTATGACTTAATAACACCTACGGGTTGGAGAAAGGACGTTATTTAGGATTTTTGTTTATTTTCTATTTTTATGATAAAGTAAGTGGTTGCATCAACTCTTTATTTAATATTGATTTGAAGGAGGAGTTAGAAATATGTGAAGATATTTATTGAAAGTGAAAGGTGGTGGTTGCCATTTATGTTTGAACATCTAAAATTCTAAACCAAGTTTCGTTAGAAATTGTTACTAACAGTTAATGTGGCTGTAAGATTTATTTGAATTTTTTTTATTCATGCAATCATGCATTAATTCTAAATTTCTGATATAAGAATGCTGACAATTCCCCTCTTTGTGAAATGAATGAAAACTTATCCCATGATTGCAGTCTCGTTGTAGTAAACTGATATACTTGGGATCGTTTATGTAACTGTATTGTTTTGATAGGTAACAGCCTAAGTTTTTGTATATTCCTTTGTGTTTGTATGTTCTCTTAAGTCTCTTTGTCATCATTTTGTTCTGTTACACTGCTTATATGGTGTGAAAAACTTTGTAACACGCCTAGGGTTTTATCCATTTGACTGCATGAATATTTGTTGCTCCATAGGCCCGACCCGGTTCTTCTGCCGCTGATAGAATTCAGGTGTCACGTTCAGAGCTCTGGACAAAAGATATCACCGAGTACTTGCATTGTCTTCTGGATGAAAAGTTTTCAAAAAGTAATTCTCAGCATATCCCTCAAAGTAGGGATCGATCACAACAGGTGCTCTATGGGGGATCATCACAGCTAAAAACGAATCCAGCATCTTTCACTATCGAAGCTGAGGAGCCGTCTTTGAATTTCAAGTGGTGGTATGTGGTTCGGATTTTGAATTGCCACCTGTCAGAAGGACTTGTTCTTCCTTCTCAAATTATAGATTGGGTTTTCCTCCAATTTAAGGTACTCATTGTTGGCTTAAAAGCTCATTGAATCTAGCGAAGTTAATTTGGTTATTGTGAAATCTGTTATCCAGTAGATTTCCACGTTTTATTTGTGACAGTATTTTCTTTGTCTGTTGTAGGATAGAGATTTTTTCCAGATCATGCAATTTCTGCTGCCAATTATATATGGAGTGTTGGAGACCATTGCTTCATGCCAGACATATGTGCGTAAACTTGTGGATGTCACTCTCCGTTTTCTCAAAGAACCTCCTCCAACAGGAGGTTCTGATCTAGTAGGTGATTCGCAAAAAGCCTATACTATTTCTGCTGTGGTTGAAATGGTTCAATTTCTTATTCTGTCGGTACCGGATACATTCGTTGCTTTGGATTGCTTTCCTTTGCCCCAGCGTCTCATGATGTCAGTAGACGACGTTGGAAATTCCTTTTGTAAGACACCAATAGACATTGATCGTTCAAAGAATGGTCTACCAGGAGTTTCATATGTTACCGGGAACAAACTTCCTGGGACTAAATATCCGTCTTCAGGGTTCCATCGCATAGTTTCGTCAATTCAGAAACGTGCGATATCTCTAGCGAAGGCTGGTAGCCCGGGTTATTCTGGGCAGAATGTGGCTAAAGTAGTTCAAGCCTTGGATAATGCTCTCGTGCAAGGTGATGTGAAAGAGGCTTACAAGTCTCTGTTTGAAGGTTTTTCTGATCCCTCTGTTGGAGAAGGATGGATTGCAGAGGTAAGCTCTTGCTTAAGGTCGTCTTTGAAAGGGATTAGATCTCTCGGCCCACAATTGGTTTACTCTGTTTTTCTTCTTTGCGAATGGTGTACCTGTGACTTCAGAGATTTTAGAAGTACCCCACTTTATGATCTAAAATTTACTGGCCGAAAAGACTTTTCCCAAATATATGTTGCTGTTAGGCTTTTAAAGCTAAAAACGCGAGAGATGCGAAGATCTGAGAAGGGCAAGAAAAGGTCCGAGAATAAGCTCAATCATAATAATCTAGGGAATGTAAGCATCGAAACATCAGATTTATTCGAAAGTCCTGGTCCGTTGCATGATGTTATACTTTGCTGGCTGGATCAACATGAAGCCTACAAAGGCGAAGGTTTCAAGCGCGTGCAGCTGCTTCTCACGGAACTAACGCGTGCTGGAATTTTCTCTCCGTCGGGATATGTCAGACAACTTTTAGTTAGTGGGATAATGGATAAAAATGGGCCTGTGACTGATGTGGACCGACGAAGGAGGCATTATCGTATCTTGAAACAACTTCCAAGCTCCTGTCTGTGTGAAGTTTTTGATGAAGAACAGGTTTCTGATCGCTCACTTCTTGTTGAAGCGATACATGTCTACTCAAATGAGAGGCGGCTCCTTCTTCGCGGACTACTTGGCGATGAACACAAAAAATCCAGTAGTACTGCCAAATCATCTAAGAGACAAAGAGTATCTCAAGTATATCAAATTGATCAGTCTTCACCTCGTTCTGTGTACCAACTGAAATTGTTGCAGTCATCGAACTTGCCTCAGGAGAAAAATAAGAAGAATGATAGAGATCTCGAGGAAATTAAACATATAATCATGGAGATGTTGCTTCTGCCAAAGTCTTCTGGTGAAGCTGTAGTTGATGAATCTCAAGTGAGCTTGAAAAGAACAGCTCGACTGGTTTCTGGCAATATAGATATGATAGAAGGAACACCTGGGTGTGAAGAATGTCGAAGGGCAAAGAGACAGAAAGTAGGTGAAGAGAAATATTCATTCCTGCAAGGGTCATCGATGTACCAATCAGAGGAAGACATTTGGTGGTTTAGAAAGGAGGTGAAGTCTTTGGATACGATTAAAGTGGATCAGCCAATTAAGCAGAGCAAGCAGGCATCTAGAGGTAGGCAAAAGTCGGTGCGTAAAACACAAAGCCTTGCACAGCTTGCTGCGGCTAGAATTGAAAGTAGTCAGGGCGCATCTACCAGCCATATATGTGATAATAGGATAGTATGTCCTCACCATTGTCCTGTGATGGAAGGCGAAGCTCCTAAATATGCCGAAAATAACAAGACAACCAGTGGCATAGACATTCTTTCAATTGGAAAGATGTTGAAGTGCCTGAAATTTGCGGAAAAGAGGAGTATTGCTGTTTGGCTTATAAGTACAGTAAAGCGGATTGTTGAAGAGTCTGATAAGTCATTTGAGAAATTTGGCCCTGTGAATAAAACTTTACCTACTGTTGCTGATGAAAAGAGCTTGGTAAGGTGGAAGCTTGGTGAGGATGAACTATCTGTCATACTCTATTTGATGGACGTTTGTGCTGATTTACCTTCAGCACTCAGATTTCTAATTTGGCTGTTGCCCAAAGCTCTTGGTAATCTCACCACTCCAGTACATGGTGGAAGAAATATGATGATGTTGCCGAGGAATGTGGAAAGCCATACATGTGAAGTTAAGGAACCCTTTCTCTTGTCAGCTATCCGAAGGTATATTCAGTTTCATTTATTCGTCTCTAAATGTCTTCACTTGTATTCCATTCTTGTAGAACTTAATTTTAGAAAGGGATACTCTCCTCCCTTCATGAATTGTGATTGTCATTTTGTCAATGTGATGAGGCCTCCTTTTTGGTTCTCTTTGTATTCCTATTATTTTTGTATCTCTTATTTAAGTTTATCTTTGCCGAAAACGTTGTTGAGCTGTGTGTTGAAGGCTGGTTTTGTTCTCATAGACTCTCAGTGTACAGTGTGAAAACACAGAATCTTACACCCTTAGACACGTGTATCTCCCTCAAAAGAGAACATATATTTATTTACGCTCATTTATTTTTCTGGGCAATCAGTATTCATTGTTACTGATTTGTTTGCAATTTTGCATTACCTTTCTTACATATTTTGTCGTACTACGACTTACTAATTGGCGAAGTTGATGAAATTCTTCAATTCACTACTACAACTAAACTTTGCTTTAGCAGTTATGGAGTACTATTCTTTAATTTCTTTTTGGTGGGCGGGGGCTGTAGTCCTTGTATCCATTATATAACAATTCAGATTCAGTTTTGATATCCTGAATTCCTGATCTACTATATTCTGGTTGACGTGGTGGTTTTGAAA
>JAGPOY010004234.1:0-12148 GCA_018983105.1 Silene uniflora | reverse complement strand
GGCAAAAATATTAAAACAAACGCCATTAAAGGGCATGAGGTGTTTTGATTCCCTTATCCTTTCTTCAATACCCCTAACCAAATGTCTCCTTATTACATTCTTTGGAAGAGACTTTTTTGTTGGGCTAATTTTTCTATTGAGACGTCATATACTATAGGATGATTATATAGCAGCGGTCACTATTTATCCAAAAGCGATCTCCATATATAAAAATGTAGTCATTTTTTTTGGTCGCACATAGTTATATAGTAGAATTTGTGTTCCACTGCCCACTTCCTTTGTAAAGCTTAATTACACGCCACCTTTCATGTTCAATACTACCAACATTTCCAATTCCTAATATTCCTTAATGATATATTCTCTTGCATCAATATAGCACATCCTTCTTGTAACACTCCTTTTTTACCTGGCCAAGGTAATCTGTAACAACCCTAATTTCCGTGATTTATTTATTTAAATTATTTTCCCATATTTCGTATTTTATTTTTCCGGGAAAATATCCGTCTCTTATTTATTTTGCGGGTTTAGCTCGAAGTTGGTGGAAACCTACTTGGGTCATGGGTTCCACGTGATTCATTGAGTGGATGGGTGGAGTTTTGGGCCTAAACTTGGAATAAACCTATAAGCTCTTCTTATAAATAGATGGTTGGAGTAAACCCTTGCATTCTTTTCTCCACATAATTCTCTAAACCCTAAACCTAATTCTCTTCCTCCTTCTCCTCTTTATGCCGCGCAGCCCTCTTCCTCTTTTAGGGTTTCGTGTGCCTTTCCTTCGTTCTTCATCGTTTTTCGTGCCCTAGATCGATCTATTCCTTGGATCTATCAATCATCGTCGTAAGTTACGTAGTTTACGCGTTTATTTAATAGTTTTATATATCGTTAGTATATTAATTAGACCCGTTATCTTTGGCACGTGGATAATTCAATAAAGGCGTGAAGATTGCACCTGGAGAAGACATCTATATCGTGGAAGAGGAACTCTACGATTTAATTTGCTAAAAAAGGTAACTAGGTGTTTCTCTTTTAATTGTGCTTATGCCAATTGATGTAATCAATATGATTTAATGATTGTTTTGTATGATTGTTATATGTTTGATTATTTATTGTCATGAATTAATTATGTATCGCATCTTGGAATATGTTTCATATGTTTTGTACATGTTTTAATACCTTAATTATATATCGTATGTTGTTTATGCGTTATTATGGGTGTCATGTGCGTAATTAGGGTTTACGAATTAAACCCTAGTGGCGGCATGATAGGCGGCCAAGAGTGCTCCTTAAAGTTATAGTTAAGGCTAGTATAACCTTGATGATGATTCGAGTGTTATAGCTGAAGTTAGTACGACTCTGGGTCGTTACTCAAGTTATGGCTGAAACAGGTATAACCTTGGAAGAACTAAGGTTATAGCTGAACCTACTATAACTTTGAAGTACGAGTTCAGGTTATGACTGAGACTGACATAAGCCTGAGATTATGACCCATGGTTATGGTTAGAGCTAGTATAACTTTGAGTTTTGTGTCAGGGTTCTGGTAAAGATTAATGTAAGATATTGCTGAAGTTATAGTCGAGGCTAGCAGAGTTTATGTTATGGTCAGGTTTACTATAACATTGATTGTTTATACTTGATTCACATGTTGTATTGTGTTCAATTATTATATGATGCTATGTTTGCATATATCGTTTGTTACTCTTGTTTATGATTTGAGTCGTGATGTTGATCACGCATGTTTGGGCAGTCAGTTAAAATGTTCTATTGAGTTGAAGTCGTGATGTTGTTCACGCGTGTTAGAACTGTCAGTTATACTATGCATTTGTTGTGTGTAGTTTGAATAGATGACGGTAGTATCAGTTATATACTATCGGAATGAAAACCGCCACCCGTTGATGCGGGATTTATTTTGGTCTGTGTTCGGGGATGGCCAGAGTCGTCAGTTATACGCTTTGGGTCCCGCGTGTCGTTCGGTGTATAGTTATTGCATTGAGGGGTCCGGCCAGGTCTTAGACATATAGGCAGTGGTTATACGCTATACATAGTACCGATGGAGGCAATGGTTATACGCTCCATCAGCTAGAGGCAGTGGTTATACGCTCTGGCAAGTTAGAGGCAGTGTTTATACGCTCTAACAGGCGTTCACTCTAATCGCTCTGCTTTGTTGCTAGCATTGTGCCTTCTATTGTGCTGTGGATTGCGTGTCACCGTATTCGCTATGCTTGATGCTAGCATCGTGCCTTAAGTTATTTTGGATCGTGTGTTACTTCGGTTGTAAGTGTCCATGGTCAAGTTGGTTGCGTATGGTATAGGTTTGCATGATTGAATCCGTCAAAGGTTGATAAAGTCGTGGTAAGCTATATTGGGTTTCATGAGTATAGATGATCTCACATGTTTACCGGTTATGTGTTTCAATTGTTATTGATTGTTGGTTATATTCAATTGTTGTAAACATGACTGGGAGAGCATCTAGTTACTCCCGACTGATTGTCGACTCCCATTCTCAGGTTGTTCAGGTGAACTGCTGTTTGGATGATATCTTACTGGGAAGTTCTGTGCGGCGAGATTAATAATAAACTTAGGAGTTTGCTTTATGTTTTCAGAACCCTTTGAATAATGTATTAGTTTTGCTTTCGGTTATAGTATCGGTCTGGATTGGTCAGGTGTTTCCGCCACCTTGACCTTATTATCAATACTTATACTCTGATATTTATTCATATTATGCTTTTATCCTTTGTTTTATATTCCGGGTTGTTACATAATCGGGAGATGTCACTATCTCGGTTTCCTGAGGCAGTGAATCAGAACTACGATATAAACACTTATGGTCGACAACTCGAGGGCAAAACGGGGACAACTAACGACACGAGCCACTGTAAATGGCGACCGATTTCAATAGCTAATAACAAACTGGCGACGATAGTGGTCGCCTTACACTTGGTCGCACTATTTAACTTGCTTGAAAGTCTAAAGCTTATCTCGTAAAATGAACACTTTTGTTTACTGAATGTTACTCACTCTGTTCCGGTCATTTGTTGTCCTTTTCTATATTAGGGCGTCTCAGTCAATTGTTGTCCTTTCTAATTTATAAGAATGGACTTATGAACAATTTGATCATTTACACTCAATTTGTTCATGTTGAGCCTATTGTATTGATGATGACAAGTCCTTAATCTTTTCGTTCCCTCTAACCTTATGTTTGTGAAGCTAGTTACGAATGACAGGTATGCAAGGATGAGTTCATGCTTGAAAGATGATTGGAGCTTTGGAATCAAGACAAGTCTTATGTTGTTCAAGGGAAAGTTTAAGTCCTTTCAAGGGAAACAAGTTGTATTTCAAGAACCCGTCTCACTCACTAAAGAGGAGGTTGATTTAGAAGATGATGAAAAAGAATATCTCATTCTTACGAGACGGTCTTATTTTCGTGATTGGTTTAGGATACTACCATGCCTAGTTCTCGATTGGATGATCTCTTGGAAGACGTGGTTGGTAGGCTCGGGATGGTTGAGAAAGGAATTGTGGCTATCCACAACAAAATTGCCCAACTCACCTCCATTCATGCTATCCTTTAACAAATCCTATACCCGTTTTACCCTAGCCTCACATTTACCTTGCCTTACCCTTTTATCTTGCCTACATCATTTTGTTGGATATGTTTTCTACTAGTACTCTCATATATTGTCTTGTACTTATTACGATGATGTTTATCTGACTGTGTCCGGTAGCTACTTCTTTGTCTCTTTGACAGTGGATGGATGCATTGACTCTTTTTGAACTTCTTTCTCCTTTCGATGATGTCAAGAGGGGGAAAAGATTGCTGGACTTATAGCACTTAGTAGCTACTTAGATTTATACCTATGACTATGATGTTTTTCTTCTTGCGTTTCCAAAGCCGACGATTTAATATTATTTACTGATCTTATGTTTCCTATTTCTATTCTTTGTTTGGAAATCTCTGATATTGAAGTAGTATTCTTGTGTTGAGGGGAAACACAAGTCTATTGTGACTTGTCATCATCAAAGGGGGAATTTGTTGAGCCTGTTGTATTGATGATGACAAGTCCTTAATCTTTTCGTTCCCTCTAACCTTATGTTTGTGAAGCTAGTTACGAATGACAGGTATGCAAGGATGAGTTCATGCTAGAAGGATGATTGGAGCTTTGGAATCAAGACAAGTCTTATGTTTAGCTCCATGTAAAGATGTAAGCTTTGAGTAACTCGTAGCAGCTGTACTGAACAGTCTCAGAAACTGTTCAGTTAAGCTCAGTTTTCTTAGCAGGCACCATTCATAAAAATTCTTTGTTGATTTCTGAAAATATATTCTCTATCCTATTGTTGGACGAGATTCTTCTCAAGATAATATCTTTCTTATTTTAAGTAAGTTTTGGGTGAAAAATAAAAGATATTTTTTTGCTTAAAATGAGTCAGGGTTGTTATGGAAAAGATTTGGTTTTATAATTAAAAATCATTTTATAAGATAATACTAATTATCCTATAGAATATTTTATTTCCTATTTTTAAGAAGATCTTTTTGCAAACAACTACTATATATTTTGAGAGACTAGAAATCAGAAAGAAAAAAAAAATACTTGAGAGCATTATTCACGCATGAAGCTTTTGCAAACAAATTTCGTGAGTCTTTGATTTTTACTAAGTTTTGCAAAACACTTTTGTTCGTGCCTTAAGTTAACTTGTCGAGTGCTTAAACTTACATCTCTAGATTTATCGTTGATCTCCATCGTTCTATCTTGAGAACCATATAAGGAGATAAACTTGAGTTGTAATTTTCCATTTGTGAGAAATAGTTTTATTGGGGTACGGGGTTGTACTCTAGTCGCACGATCGGGGTTGATCGTGGGGACTTGCTTTGTAATCGGGTTTGATTATAAAGTGAATATTAATAAGAGAGAGAGGGTGGACGTAGACCTTTAGAGAGTAGGTCGAACCACGTTAAAAATCTTGTGTCTCGTGCCTTCTTTCGTTTTTATTCGCTTTCGTTCTTATTTGCTTTTTGTTTCACACATTCGTTCAAACAGTACAGCACAACTCTGATTGTTTGAACAGTCACAAACACTTTTCAATTTGCCTGTGTACTGTTTCATAAACAATCGTGAACGGTTTTTCCGCTTTAATTTTAAAAAGGGTACTTAATTCACCCCCTCCCCCTCTTAAGTACTGGATCCATAAACTCAACAATTGGTATCAGAGCTTCGTGCTCTTGATTGCCTTACCGCATAGAGTTTGATCCTATTTGAGTTTATCTTTTTTTTCGTTTTTCAATGGGTTCCAAATATGTCAAATGTCCTGTCTTCGATGGCACGGACTATGGCTGGTGGAAAAATTGTATGATGCATTTCATACAAGGAAAGGATTATAAATGTTACCATTGCTAATGGTGCTAAGAGTGTAAAAGCACCCAAGGACTACATCGCCGATGATTACAAAAGCGCGGAAAATAACGCTAGGGCCATATCACTCCTGCAATCCGGAATTGGCCCATCTGAAACAAGTCGAATTGCAGGATGTAAAACGGCTAAACAAATCTGGGATAGTTTACAACTAGCTCATGAGGGAACTCTGCAAGTAAAGAAACAACGTATTGACATCTTAATGCAACAATATGAATCTTTCAAAATGCAAGAAGATGAATCTATTAAGAGTATGTCTTCACGTTTTTCAAGCATAACTAACGAACTTTCAAATCTTGGTAGAACTTTTCCATCCATCTGAGGAGATTGTCCGTAAAATCTTAAGGAGTTTAACCAAGAAATGGTTATATAAAGTTATAGCCATAGAAGAGGCCCAGGATTTAACTACTCTCACCTATGAAGCTTTAATTGGATCTCTTATACCACACGAGTTAATTCTCGAAGACGATGTCGATGAGAAACCCAAAGCTAAGGGACTGGCCTTAAATGCCTTCTCAAGTGATAATGAAAGTGATCTTGAGGAGGAAGTTGACTTGCTTTCTAAAAGAATTGCTAAAATAATTAGAAAGCAAAATCAAGGAAAGTTCGAAAGTTATAAACCAAAAAAATTTGTTTCCTCATCCTCGTCATCACGTTATATGTCTAGAATGGGCTGTTTTAATTGTGGTGAACGAGATCATCAGATCCGTAATTGTCCCAAATGGAAAGAAGAGAAATCGAAAGATAAGCGTGAAAAGTCTAAGCAGGAGTACAAACGTGCAATGATGGCTGCTGTATGGGGTGAGTCCGATTCAGAGGACGAGGAACCTCCTAATGATGAGAAAGATAAAAAGTTCTGCTTACGGTCTACCTACAAGCCAAGATCTCAACGGAAAAGGGATGATGATTCTCTTAGGTGTCTCATGGCTCACTCACAAGCTTTTGATAGCAAATCTGAAGACGAGGTAAGTCTCTCTAATCTCAAAACTAGTTTTGTGACCCGTGGAATTCACGGGATGTTTTGTTTTTATTGTGATGTTTTTACTGTTTCTGGAAATAGTAATTTTGTAAAATATCAAATCACATACTAAGATCACCTCATTAATAATTGATGATAGATTGTGTACTTAAATAACAGGTATTGACATGTTAATGTAAAGATCAAATATGATAAATTAAATAAGTCATGTAGGTGAAGCGTGCTATTTTCCCAAAGGTAAAATGATGAAAAAAACCCGACAAATACCATAATAAATCATACATTTGGAAAAAAAAAATTATTAGTCATTTACGTTGATGTCGTCAATCTTGTAGTTAGGCTCCAATATATATATATATTCGTTTAATCAATCCTATTATTTCACTTCTACTTATCGTCTTCGTTCTCCAATAAATCGTCCCTATAAAAAAATAACTCGGTAATTAGTACGAACCAACCAACAAAATAATTATGTTTTATTAGAATTTTGACGTCTATTTCACTACAAGGTTAATGCGCTGACCTGACGGACCACCTGTGACGGACAAAAACTCCGTCACAAAATACGCGTTTGTGACGGACTTGTGACGGAAATCATTTTGTGACGGACTATCCGTCACAAACCGTCACAGATAAAGGGCGTCTGTATGGAATTGAGCACGCCAAAACTCTATGACGGAAAACCCGTCACAATAATATTGTTTGTGACGGGCTATCCGTCACAAGATAATATTGAAACAGTGATTTGTGACGGACTGTCCGTCACAAGACTAAAAACTTGTGACGGACTAGCCGTCACAGAAAATAAAATGAGAATCTCGCGTTTGTGACGGGTAACCCGTCACAAAAATGAATAGTGACGGATTTCCCGTCACAAACGCGAGATTTCAATTTATTTTATGTAACGGCTTTGTGACGGATTGCCATTCACATATTTCCTTAAATCAATTTCCCAGCACGCGATACTCCTCATTTCCCCAAATCAATTTCTCCAAAAAACCCCAAATATATTTCGTATCCTAACCCTAACACCGCCACGACCTTCTATGGGCAACACCACCGGCAACAACACCACCGGCGACCGTCTGCCTCGAGAAATAGGATTGTACATCGGAGGTACTACCTCTGATTTTAAATGTTTTTGAGCATCTGTGTAATTTTTCTGAGCATATGACCTCAAACTTTACTTGTTTTTGAGCATATATGTATTTTTTCTAAGTTTATTTAGTTTATGAGTTAAATTTTGAATTTTTTTTTTTCTGTCAAAACTCAAATTTAACTAGAGTTATATGTAATATTTTTGAGTTTTATTGTAAATTTTTGAGCTTAATGTTTAAGTAAAAGAACTCAAAAACTTTATTGTAAAACTCATAATTTTTATAACAAAACCCAGAAATTTTAGTATAGTGCTCAAAAACTATAAAATTGGTGGTAGTACATCGGATGTATGATCTACTTACTGCCAGTAAGTGGATTATACATCCGATGTACTACCACCAGTTTTATATTTTCTGAGCATTCTAATAAAGTTTCTGAGTTTTGTTTAAAAAATTATGAGTTTTACCATAAAGTTTTTGAGTTCATTCACTAAAACATCAACCTCAAAAAATTACAATAAAACTCAAAAATATTACATACAAACTTAATTAAATTAGAGTTTTGACGGAAAAAAAATAAAATCTAGCTTATAAACTTTAATAAGCTCAGAAAAAATACACATATGCTCCAAAACAAATAAAGTTTGAGGTAATAATAAGCTCAGAAAAAATATACATATGCTCAAAAAAAAGTAGAATCTGAGGTAATACATCCGATGTATGTTCCTTTTTCTCCTGCCTCTCCTGCCGCCTCTCCTGCCTGTCGCGCGCCTCTCCTTTCCTCTTTCCTTTTTCCTTTTCCTTTTTCTTCCGCCTACCTGTCGCCTCTCCTGCCTGGGTTTGCCACCGGACGACCACCAGGCCACCACCATCTCATTTTCATTTTCATCTTTTAATTAGGTAACCTCTTCTTACTAGTTACCTTTTTAAATTACTAATTTTTAGTTTAAATTACTAAATTTTGTTTAAATTATGCTAATGACTCTAGGATAGTAGCCAAATTATTGTTGTTGATGTTGTGTAATTAGCCATTATTGTTGTTGATGTTGTGTAATTAGATGTAAAGTGTTGTTGAAATTGATGGTATAATGTTATGTAAGTTAGTCGTAAATGATAAATTGGTTTAAAATATAAGTTATAAATTGTTATATTATTTAGAAATTAGTAGTAAATTAGTAGAAATGTAAATTATAAGTTAGAAATTGGTTTAAAATTTAAGTTAGAAATGATTATAAAAATAATGTTATGTTATTAATTGACTTAATTTAGTGGCCATTATTATTGTTGTTTATGTTAAAATTCTTGTTGGTGTTGATGTTGACCTAGTACCCGTTCAAGAATTACTCATTAGGAGCAATTCTTGAATAGTCCCCGTTTTGGGACTGTCTTTGTACGTTTCAAGTCACTTAGGTAGTGAACACGCACTTGTGATTTATTAATGTGGAAAGAATTTGGCGACGATTCCTTCTTATGTTCTCTGAATACATATGTGGAATAATTATTTATTCTACATTGTGTATTTGGAGAACTAAGGGGAATTGCTGCCAAATTTTTTCCTCATTAATAAGTAACAAGTGTATGTTTGCTAGTTTCTTGAAACGTACATTGACGGGTTTAGGTTGGAGTGATAAGGACCCAATTGGAAAGATGGAGTACTTGTTGACAATATAATAATAGCTGTATATTTGTGCAAATTGTTTATTCTGTATTCTTGTTTATTAGTATTTGTTGTGTCATTGTTTGTTTATGACATTTATATATTGAAATGTAGAAACATAACATGAAAAGATTAGAACGACAGTGGATGTATGAAAGATTAGATGAAAAAAAGAAACCTAGGGCTGAATTTACAAAGGGTGTGAGGGAGTTTATTGAATTCGCGGAACAAAGTACTATCTATAAGGAGGTAGGTGAAATGAGGTGTCCATGTAAGAAATGTAAAAACATAGCTTATAGAGGTAAGAGAGATGTTCAAAGTCATCTTTGTTTAAATGGTTTTGCCGATAATTACTATGTGTGGACGCATCACGGTGAGAAGCTGCCAATCGAAGAGAGTACGAGTAGTAGGGTAGTTAGTGAAGATCGTTACCGGGAGATGGTGGAAGATGCATTACGTGATACTATTGACCAAATAAGGGAGAATGAGCTTAATCCCGACGACCTTATTGATGAAGAAGTGCGTTATGAAACCGCAAACCCTAAGTTTCTTCCTTTTTTAAAATGCTAGAAAAAGCGGAATAACCGGTGTATGAGGGAAGTGATATGTGTTTGTTGCAAGCGGCTGCTAGGTTGGTAGCACTCAAATGTGAGAACAACGTATCTCTTAGATGCATTAATGGTTTCATGTCATTCGTTGGTGACATTATTCCAAAGAATAATCAAATGGCACGCAATTTTCATGAGGTTAAGAAGGTGCTTAAGGGATTGGAGTTACCTCATGAGAAAATCGATGCGTGTCCTACTGGATGCATGCTTTTCTGGGAAGAAAATGCTCATCTTGAGGAATGCACAAAGTGTCATGCAGCTCGGTATAAAAGTGCAAGTAACTCAAGTGGGAGGCGAATTTCTTGTAACCCGCTAACTTATTTCCCGATTGGACCAAGGTTACAACGACTTTATGCAACCAAGCACATAGCAGCTGATATGAGTTGGCACTATAAAAACTCCCGATTGAGAGAAAGTGGGACAATGGCACACCCAAGTGATGGAGAAGCGTGGAAACATTTCGATAGAGAGCATCCAAATTTTGCAAGTGAGCCTCGCAATGTTCGGCTTGGTTTGTGTACGGATAGATTTGACCCTTTTGGAGCATTTGGGAAGAATTACTCATGTTGGCCCGTGATTGTCACTTCGTACAACTTACCTCCATGGTTATGAATGAAGAGACACTTTATGTTCTTAGCTTTGATGATTCCAGGTCCTAAGAGTCCAAAGGCTAATTTGGATGTCTACCTTCAACCATTGATCAAAGAGTTGAAAGAACTTTGGGAAAACGGCGTGTACACCTACGATGTCTCTAAGAAACAGAATTTTCAATTAAGGGTTGCATTAATGTGGACGATCAATGATTTCCCTGCATATGGCATGCTTTCCGGTTGGTCTACAACTGGGTACCGTGCTTGTCCTTATTGTAAAGAAAAAGAACATAGATCCTTTTGGCTAAAACATAGTAAGAAGATTTCTTGGTTCGATTGTCACCGTGAGTTCTTGAAACCTGATCATCCTTTTCGCAAAAATTGCAAGCATTTTCTAAAGCACAGGAAAACTGATAATCGTCTAGCCGCAGTGAAATTTAAATGAGCTAATCTAATTTATGTCATTTCAAGGTGGGAGGACCATGGTATCGTCAAATATTCGACGAAGTCATTCACAGATACTTACACCACTTACGTCACCAATTGGGGAGAGATGACTCATGAGGACCGGGAGAAGATGTGGCTTTTCTTTCAGGTATAGATTAAATTTCTAGATTTTAAGTTTTAAAAACATGTGATTTATTACAAATTTAATTAAATTTTGAATATTACAAGTTAAAAATAGTATTTTTATTTTTTAACAACGTTATTAAATTTATTTACTAATTACTAAGATCTTCTTTTTTTGTAATTTCAGCATCACGTAGAAACCGAAAAGGAAGGATATCCCCTTAGAGAAGAGTGGGAGAGACGGATCAAGAGGCGGATTACCCAGTGCATATCCCATGCCGACACAGCAAAGAAAAAGCCGGAGTGGATTTCTCTAAGTCATTGGGAGAAACTGAAGAAAAGGCCTATAGAGAATCCCGAATTTGCTGCAAATTCAGAAAGAAATAAGACAAATAGAAGGGGAGGATCGAAAGAAGGGAAAGCATTAGGAACACACACTCTCGGCCGGAAGAATGCAGTTACCGCTTTTAAGGAATTAGTAAGTATTGAATTTACTGTTTTTAGAATTGTCAACCACATTATTAACAATTGTCGATCTTACACACTTTTTTATGTTATGCTTTTTTAAGGGTCCTCAAGCCACACCGTTCGAACTCATGCACTACGCCAAATCTGGCCATCAATAACGAGCGTAACTCAACGGTTTAATGCATATAACAACGGCCCTTAGAATACCGTTAGTCAATTACTGGCGGAAACCTAAAGTGCGCTAAATATAATGACGGTTTACAAAAAAATCCGTTGTAAGAAAGTATTTAACACGGCTGTCTTCTGAACCGTTATTAAATATATGTCACGGTTTCTTTAACGTCGTTATTAAAACGCTCTTATCAACGGTTGTTAACTAACCGTTACTAAACTAAGAACACGGCCTTTTAAAAACCGTTGTTAAATATTAAATAGCAACGGTTTGTTGGACCCGTTGATATTATTTTCTGAAACGGGTTTTGTAACCGTGATTATATTTCTATTAGAAAGAACGGTTCCTTTGTGCCCGTTGTTCTTTATCGTTCACTAATTAAGTATAACCGTTGCAAATGTTTTTCGATATTTGGACTGGTTTAAATTATGGGTACGTTTTTCGATGTTTAAAATTCAAATAATGAACTGTTGCATGTTTGACCAGGATTATTACTATCCGTCCATTATTATATTCACACATATGCATGCATACATATTTCTCTATAAATATCACTTACTCCGTATAATGTAGTGATCAATTTAACATATCCACCAATTCAAAGT
>JAGPOY010004233.1:0-12149 GCA_018983105.1 Silene uniflora | reverse complement strand
TTTAACCTATAGTATTTGAGTCACACACTCACACTCATACTATCAACTATTAGCACCATCATTTACAATCGAAGGAAATATTGTTGACGGTAAATTGAGCGTAGATTTTGAATTTTTATATACATTTATCTTTATATTTAGGCATTTAGCACATCATCTACTTAAAACACAAAAGACCGAATGACCAATTTAATTAACAAAAAGTCTTGCTGAAGACGAGTCGGATCTTGCAACGGGTAATTTGTGAGAGGAAATGGGTAGAGGGGACAAGGTGGGCACCCCCATTTGCTCCCCCACTCACATCTCATGGGTATTTTGTGAGAGGAAATGGTATCCGTCTTCATTTGTGACGGATATGGTATGTCTTCAATGAGATTTTGCGTTTAATTTAACTTATCGTAAAAAATAAAATAAAATAAAATAAGACACCAAAATGAAAATAATTTGAAGAGCACGTGTGGAATTGCAGTCAGATTTACCGACGCAGTTCACTCATTTCTTCCCGTTCTCCTACTTCACTTACTTACATTTCGATCATTTATTTACATTTCCCAACTTGATCTTGTTAATCCGATACATAATCTTCCACTTTTTTTTTTATACCCAAATTACTTGTTTTTGCTGTGTTTCAAAGAGATTATCAATGGCGGGTAAGATCCAAATTGCAATCTGTGGAGCTGGCATTTTTGTGAAGAATCAATATATTCCAAGATTATCTGAGATTTCTGATCTTGTTACTATCAAATACATTTGGAGCCGTTCTGAGGTTATATTATTAATCACTACTCTTTCCGTTTCAGTTGTTTGTTTATCTTTTATATTCATTGTGACAGGTTTTTAATCAAACGTAAACAAATGATTGAGATGGGTCAGTCGTCAGTATCAAATACATTTCGAGCCGTTCTGAGGTTGTATCACTAATCACTACTCTTTCCGTCTCAGTCGTTTGTTTAACCTTATATTCATTGTGACGGGTATTTAATCAAACGTAAACTAATGATTGGAACTGAGGGAGTATTATATGATTAATTTCTTCTTGTTTATATTTTGCCATTGTTAATGATAAGTTGTTACTAGTTGATATGTGCCACATATGGTCGGTCCAATTCGCTACATTTGATCAAATATGTGACGGGTTATTTGAAAAATGTAGTGAATCGTTACATTTGATCAAATATATGTGACGGGTAATTAGAAAAATGTAGTGAATCCTTACATTTGATCAAATATATGACGGGTAATATAAAAATGTAGTGAATTGGATCGAATGTGGCGAGCAATATTTTCTGTTCATTTGGATTTGAAGTGACTATATTTTGGATTTTTGGTGGATAGACAGTGAAATCATTGTGCTGTACCACAGTACTGTTTTATAGTCGGAATTTATCAAAATGTGGAAGTGTAGTGATTTCCTTTTGAGTTTTAATGAGTAAGAAGGGAGAGTACTGTAAGTTTGTATAAATGGAGGGAGTTAAGGATTTGAAGGGGTTGTTTACGAATTTGTTTGTGTTAGGAGACTCCAAATTTCGGGTTATTTTATGATAAAGTAGTTAACTTGTCCCTAGTAATTGGTTGATGTGGTGCAAATAATGGATGGAAATGCTGGATGTTATGTTGTACGAGCTTTTAGTCTGTGTTGTGCATTACCGCGATTTCATGTGACAGTTCATATTCACCCAAACCAAATTATACTTGCGGTTTAGCCATTTTGTGTTGTTAACAGTATAATTAATTGAATAGGAATCAGCAAGAGGTGCAGTGGAAGTAGCTAAGAAGAGTTTCCCAGAAGTGGAAGGGAAGTGGGGTGATGCTGGACTTGACGACATTATTAAGGACCCTTCAGTCCCTGGGGTTGCTGTAGTGCTTGCTGGCCAGATTCAGGTCTCTTTCTCTCATACCTTCTGTGTTTATCGTAAGAAGGTGTTTACGCCATGATGATTAATGAAGAGGTCAATTGTTGTTGATTGGTGAAATTGCGCTGATTTTAGGAATAATGTACTGTTTGTGTAAAGATTTGGTCTTTATATAGTATGCTAATTTGTAAGAGCAATGAGAATGTTTGGAGTTATCTCTCGAATCAAGAAAACTTGCTACCGCCCTTAGGTTGAGTACCAAGTTTGACTTACATGGACCTTTCCCAGTTATGTACTTTAATGTCACGAGCGAGTTTTGTGTCCATAATGAAGAGCTGTATCTGATTCGTTGCTAGAACTTGATTCCAGAAGGTGTAGCAATGCATTCTTCTGGTTCTGACATGGATCTTGTTGTGAGTTAAAGACTGAATCTGGATGCCCTTTATTTTATGTTTTCGAGGCTAAAATAGAAAAACATCTCTTTGGCTTTGGATGTGGGTATTAGCGCCATTTAGGCGACTTCAATGCAGTAGACAGTTTCACAAAGCAAATCTTCATGCAATTGGAAACTCTCTATTGCTTTAGTGGTCAACTAATTAAATTTATGGACTTAAAAATGTCATCATTTGTTTTGTTTTCTTTAGGGTGTACGTGCGCCTGCGTGCATGTGTGTGTAACTTAATTTTTAGTACTCTCGGAAGTCTTCAGATTTTATATTACGATGATTGCTGCAGAGGTCAATAAATGTTGTCTGTTGGAGAACATTCTGAAATTTAAGGAATGATGTTGATGTAAAGATTTATGCTGTATCTATTATGGTAAACAGTTAAACACTAAACAGTAAGTGCGGTGGAATATCAGGCCACTTTAATAATGGCTATAATGATGTTTCAGACAGATTCTGTTTAGTGATCATTTGTAATAACGATTTCGAAGAATTTGTTGCATTCCCAATTGAGTATTTTGAAACTGGTGGACTTGCTAGTATAAGGAGGTGCTGCAGTTCGAGTTACTGTCTAGCATTGTAATATTTTTTTCCCTCACTCTGATGCTTTATGTGAGTGTGATTGTTTTGGCCTAAGTACCAAACGTTGCATTTTGAGGTGTCGAGGCCGCAGTGGGCCTTTACTTTTTCATTGCTTATTAACTTAAGTGACCTTCCATGTGTGCACGAGGATTTTTGTGATTAAGTAAATTAGCTCAAATGATGTGAAGCTTATTAAACTTCTTTGAGAGCCCGATTTTCTTTCCTCATCTTTATGTTGATTTGTTGACACTCTTGCTCAGGTACAAATAGCCCTGAGACTGCTCAAGACAGGGAAGCATGTGATTCAAGGTAATTACTCCCTGTAGTGATATTCGTCATAAAGTAAACAAATGGCCCTGATACTCCCACTTTTTTCATCATAAAGTAATGCAACGACTAAAAATGAGTCCAGATCATCTAAACAGGCTGATGCAATTGGTTTACTAATCAGAGTTTCGATGGATAGTTATGTTTATGTTCTATATATGACAACTGGTTGATGAACAGATCATCTAAACAGGCTGATGCAATTCTTCTTTTGTGAATGCCCTCTGATATAATATTTTTTTCTTTCCTGGGATATTTCATGTTAATATTTGGGTCCTGGATCAATCTGGTTGATGAACAGAGAAACCTGCAGCTGCAAGTGAGTGATCTTATTTGTAGCTCTTATCCGTTCTCATGCTCTCTCTATATTCGTAATTTTTGCCAGCTCTTTTTCTGTTAAGTAACCTAAACTGCAAGTCTGCAACGCAACATACTCCCTCCAAGTCTGCCTATAGTTCCCCTTTCATTATAATACTCCTCACATAAAATTGTTAGTAATAATTTTGGTTACACATGTTGTGATGCACCCTTAATGTTATACTTCCTTTGTCCAAGACTACACTTCCTAGTTCCTAATTCCTAGTTCCTAGTTTATTGAACAAAATTTGAAGGATCTTTATCATATGTAGACGGAAATGTAAGCATGAAATATGTGGGGTTCTAAACCTTAGTGGCCATAAATAGCATTCAAAAGAGGAAAGATTCACACTTTTCACAGAGTAAGTTTATTCATGGATAACCCGTCATGGAAAAAAGGGGAGTGTATTAATGGAGAAGGGGAGTATAAAGCTTTAGTAATTCAAGAGCTCAAAATGACCCATATGGTTAGCCTGTTGGAATATTATTAGTCTATAGTTGATTGATGTTTATGAGATTGTTTAACTCTTTGCGTATGTAAACCTATCATGTAGATAATGATGAGGCAGAAATGGCACTGTCAAGCTATGGTCCTTTATGTTCTACTCTTGGTCGACCATTATGGGCTGTCGCAGAAAATTACAGATTTGAACCTGCTTTTGTAGAGGTAAATGACATTCAGCTCTATGAGTATCAAGATGCCTTTATTTTTTTTTTATTTTTTTTTTTTCTGACATCCTTCTGAAGTCGAACCTTATGTATGCACAGGGCAGGAAGCTAGTCACAGAAATAGGAGATATGATGAATGTCCAAGTAGTTGTAGAAGGATCAATGAACAGTTCTAATCCATACTTCTCAAGTTCCTGGAGGCGGGATTTCACAGTAAGTGTGTCATTACATTATTGCTTATATAAAAGCGTGAAGCCGTGAAGGCCTCAATACAAGAGACAAAAACCAATGTGTTCTTATTATTTTAAGACAATTTTTGTATGCATTGGTATATGACTTGTATCAAACTATATGAGTTGTGGCTGAGGAGCAGTACCCTAGAAATTTCGGAGCACCTATTGTGGGGTCACTTCTGTTTGCCGTTTTTCAGAGCCAGCTGTTTGTTTCTTATCCAAAGAATAATTCATCATTCATTTGTATTTTCCGTCCTGCCACTTCCACTGTACGGTTCCCACCGTCTACTCCTCCCACTTCCCCGGGTCAGCCTCGACGGACCAACACTCCCCCAATACGGTCCCCACATCCTGTCACTCATGTTTACTCCTGTAGATTTTTCTGAAACTTATATCATGTTTCTGCTACGATCAAATTTATAGAAAAATAGCAAGAACTTTTTTTCAACTGCCACTGCAGTTGATCTAAGTGATACGGTTGTCGTGCATGTACAAATGTTTTCACAAATGTTATTTTACTGTGGCAGGGAGGTTTTATTCTTGACATGGGAGTCCACAATATTGCCGGACTGAGGATGGTAAGCATCTTCTTTCTCTTCTTATTAATGAATTGATTGTTAAGCCCGAGAACTGTGTGCACATAGCCTAGAATCACTTCTACCACTGATTCTACATTGCTAAAGTTTGCAATGCTTTAAAGGTTCTCAGAGTCGCGACTGCAAGCTTTTTTTTGTTAGGGAATCGTGATATGCTCACTCTAAATGTCACGGTGTGTGACGCCATACTTGTTCAACAATGTTTGTTATTGCATAGCTGCAATTGCACTATCCTCTTTAGCTCTTTGTTGGTACTGGTCATGTTATATTTTCATCTGGATTTTAGCATTATCTTCCTAGAAAAGATCATGAGCTGCAAACTATGTTACCTTGACTCTTTATCTTTCGGAATGTACCCTGTCCAACATGATGCTCAAGGATAATGGTACGAAATCCGTACTCCACACATACTAATCCAACACTTTTTGTTAAACATATACAATTAATTTTTGTAGAGTTTAAGCCTTATATCTTGTCTTTGTTACTCCGTGAAATACTCTTAAGTATTTCACACTTGTAAATCAAATTTGTGCTTTAAAAATGTGTCCATACCCGTATCATTTTTAGGACAGAGTCTTCGTGTCTTAAAAATAGAGTCATGAAAGCTTTACGCTTGGAAACGGACCCGTATCCCACACCCTTACTGAACTTGAGCAATATAGGCTGCAATTTCCTTGATTTCTCATCCTTGTCTGTGTTCCTGAGCAGCTTGTTGGGTGTGAGGTTGCATCAGTCTCAGCGTTGACTACTCACGTTGATCCTAATCTGCCTCCACCAGATAACATCTCCAGTTCCTAGTAAGTTATTTGATCAAAACTTGATTTTCATACATTTTTCCATTCATTAAAGGTTGAATGTCTCCAATTCTTTGCTTCTGCAGTCAACTTGAAAACGGCTGTCCTGGCATTTTCGTGATGTCTGTGTCTACTAGATCACCAAAGGCATGTGGTAACCTTACAATCAACTCTTATTGCCTGAGAAAATGCGTCATCTGTTTTTGACTCTCCAATCTTAAACCTGCAGATATTCTGGAGAGTTGTTGGTTTGAAAGGAACTGTACAAGTTGAGCGAGGGAATGTCGATGGGCGGCATGGTTACTTGGTATGCTAAAAGTCTAATGTCGCGCTATCAAGATTGTCACTTATCAGTTCTTGATTTACCAACAGATAATTTTAGGGTAATCTTCATTTTTCAGATGAATATTGATGTTGATCGTATTTCCACCATTGTTTCAGGTCTCTAAATTCAATACCGATGGTCAATGCACCAGCTCCTTCTACCCATTCAGTGGGGTAACTGAAGAATTGAAAACTTTCTTGCATGATATCTCACAGGTGAGTCCAAAGGATAATTTGATAGCAGAATTAAGAGTTAAAACTTAAAAGTACATAGTATCGGCCATCAGATACCATCAACGCGAGTACGCGTTGTAAACTTTACATGACAAATATTGAACATGATTTGTTTGCAGACATCCAGCGACCATGTACGCGATCCTCGACTGTCATTTGTTGAAGGTGCCCGCGATGTAGCAGTTCTAGAGGCGATGCTTGAATCCGGAAAGAAGAACGGAGCCGTGGTTCCTGTCAAAGGATTTTAACCGCAATGGAGCTGATTATAGAGCTGATTCATTTGGTGAACATTTTTATTTTATTTTTTACAAGCGAGGTTATATTTAGCATGCACATGTAAAATTACAAATTACTGGATTTTCCTCTATTATAATTTTAGCGGTCATTGACGGTTATTCAGATTATTCCTATAAACCAACATAAATTCGGGATTAAAGCTTCATATTTGCTGTTGAATGGACATAATCTCATTGTAACACAGAAGAAAGCACAAAAAAGGTTGCAGGAATATATAATTTTAACCGAACGCTACCATTTTTAATAAATTGATCAAGTACCTTTTTTTTTTTTACAAGTTTGTTTAACAAACTAGCTCCATATATCAGTCTCGAATATGATATACATTGTTAAAATGTTTAGATAATTAACCTATTCGGTTAAGGATGTAGAGAGGCCCCTCACGTCCTCGGTTTATTCTCATTACCATTGGCGACTTACCATGGGGCTGAAAGATTTTTCTATACTTAGTTTGTGTTTTCCCTGTTTGGGAAATTAAATTTGATTTTATATGCAGAAGAAAGATAGGCTAGAAGACAATCTATCTACTGAATAAGAAGGGAAACCATTTAACCGAACACCGAATACGCCCAGTATCCCAGTAGATTACCAAGTAAACAGTCAGTTACCTCACTAATTCAAAAGGGTGAATGAAATAGTAAAAAGAGAAAAAACATCATAAGAAACTTGTCCGCAAAATTCGGTACAATTATTTTGCATTACATTATCGATGAGAAGCATTGGAGAATTGCTTTGTTTATCTGCTGTTATTTTTTTTATTGTTTTTATTAATTTTCGCAGCATGTTAATGCGACCTGTGTGGTGAGAAACGTCATCTGAAGTGTTCATGGACGTTGTTACATGCTTAATAAGGCTTATGTAGCCTGCCAGGTAAACGTTGCAATATGGTACAAGTTCGTTTGCTACACCTGCGGGGCTGCGCCATCTATTTATGTGCACCCGTGTTGCCATCTATTTATGCGTACATGTATGGTGAGAAACGTCATCAGAACTCCCCACTTTCTGTAGACAACGCCGTGTTCCAATTAATTACAGCATTGTTAACTAATTGACAGGGGTACACATTGGGAAAAACGGCTTACTGGTGTACTTAGATGGTGATAACACAAACAGAAGCCCTGCTTGTCATAAATATATGGAGTACAAATATACATAACTTATAGTTGGCCAGTGGCAAACAGCGACATTTCTAGACGCTGATCAAGGAAAAAAAAAAAAAAAAAAAGCTCACCGGCATGTCTCTCGCTTGGAACTGTGAAGATGGTCCAGTCATGGTCCCATTTTTTCGAATGTCAGCGCAATTATCATGGGCGTGACACCGATCTTAGGATATTTCATAACGCATGATCCTTGTCAAGTTTGTGGTTCAGAATAGGTTGATCGGTACCCTCGTATGCTCTCAAGATGGACTTTTCAAGATCAGGTCATGGCCATATGTTCCTGCAAGGGCACGATATCATAAGAACAGATATATTGGCATAAAATAGTACAATGACCAGCATAACTGTGAATACAAAATTTCCCTTGTGCCTCACTGGTTTCTGTCTACGATGCAAAAGTAGGATGTGTGAAGCGTCACCCACTCACCCCTAGGTTAAAGACATGGAGATTGTTTCTATCATACATGATGACAACTGTGACGTAAAAATACGTCAACATCAATGCTACTCCATGTAAGAAGACCAGAAAGATCTGTTTTTGTTTTGCCGAAGAATAACATCTCTTGAATCATTGGAAATGAACATCATTTAAAGAAATCCCCGTTTACTGTAACCGAAATAGTGTTCCACATGACCCTCGCGTATTGCTCTCCTCACACCCCACTACCCCGACTTTCCCCTTTCATTTCCCCCATCGTCACTGACTACTCCTCCCAAGAGTAGTCAGAGGTCGCGTTGTAAACATAGAAAACAAATAGGAAGCAAAGGTTTAACTCGGAAGTGAATGACATACCTAACCATGCTCACTTAAACTTAATTCATCATCCCATGAAACGATTACGTGAACCGCCTACAAAAGCAACACATTCAGGGTCTAACAGTTTTAAATTAAGAATGAGACAATCCGTGCACGTCATTTTGCTCAGTGTCTCTTCTCCCACGTTCCACAGACTAAATCATGAAAAATCCTCCTCCTATTAGAAACCTTTTCAGCTAAAGTGCTAAACTCAGAGTTCTCATTAAAGAACCAGTCCAACAATACAAGACCACCAGTATACTTCAAGAGAAAAGAATGAATCTAGCCAAAAATGCGTAATCACTAACCTAACAACCACCAAGAACCGTCGACTGTAGGGTAATTTCCGCCTAAACATTTTACAACACTGTCGGGGTCAACAGGACAGTTTGTCAGATTTAGTGATTTAAGATTGCAGCAAAAGCTGATACAGACTGCCACAAGAACTTGTATCATATTGCTGAATGACCAATATCATTGCGTCGTCATAAATGACTCTAAAAGAAGACATGGAAAATCAATCCAATTAAAAATCATCAAATGTTCTTCAAATCTGAGACATGACACTCTTCAGTATTATATTGACATCTACATCATTCACTTTTCTTAGTAGCTCTATTGTCCTAACTTCCTCAGAAATGCAAAAACAGCAATCATTAACAACATTCTGAGTTCTGACCATGCATGATGAGGCATAAACATGAATAGAACTTGCCAATGTTAGCAATGTATATTTTTCCAGGATAAACCGGGGGTACCTTATATTTGTCAAGGTTCTTAAGGTAAAGCGCCATGCCCTCCCATTGAATGACCATAAATTGATGCACAAGTTGGGGAAAGTTCTCTTTCAGAAGTTCAGGCAGCTCCTTGACAACATACTCAAACATCCGCCAGTTCTTCCACTTTTCTTGGGCTGCATTCAGATAAAATCCTGCACCTATTGCAAAGAAAAGGAAAAGGAGGCAAAAACGAGAACAACCTTTGTTGTATCTATATTATTCATGTTAGATGACCCTAAAAACCAAAATGATTTCGAGATTAAAGCTTCATATATATGTTGTTGAATCGATATAGTGTCACTGTTACAGTAGAAAACACAAAAAAGGTTGCAGGAAGTATATTTCTCAAGTGATAGTTGGATTTACCACTTCCCTCGAGAAAGTATATATCATTCAATATACCGAGTACAACTCTCCTCAAGTCCTTATATTCTAATTTCTCCTATACACAAGACAACAATGAAAAATGAGGACGGGTCCTCCGTTGAAATGCCCTAAAGGAAACATCTCCGGCTGTAGCCAAGCAAGGGAATCGCCGACATTAAGCGCCTCTGTTGAGGAAATGGAGTACACTTATGCTCCATATATGGTGCCCGTATGGCAGCGCAGCATCTCGTTAACATTCTTATGGTGATTCTTGCAGTATACTCTGCATAAATTAGTTTATGAACCATACACCAACCTTTGAGGGAGGAATTCTATAAATTATTGCTAAATTACAAGTTATCTTTGTTAATGCGTGTGTTATTGCATGGCTAACAATAGAAAATCTAGCTACGAAATACTCAGTAGCTTTACAGTTTACAGTTAACATGTTCTTCATTACACTTTGAAAGCACATTTCCTCGTACCAAAGCGCAATGGACAATGCCTGCATGATATGGTATCTTTCATTTCACAGATGAAACACAAGAGACGGTTTCACTTGGTCAACAGCTTACATGATTATTGTAAGAATGCATCTGTTGCCAAATATACACATCCGCTCTTGTTCCTCGAGTTCCTACACAGCAAAGGAAGGTTCAGCAAAAAAACAGTCAAAACTCAAATTTAAAACGTTTTATGTCTAGCAACTGCAGATATACTACATGAAGCAGCTATCCTCCACAATTTTAAAGAATAAAAATGCATTACAAACTGGTCGACCGATTTCCAGACAATTAAGCCTATTCTGATCTAATAACAATTAACAACTGTCATTTTAAACACAGAATCACAAACATATTAGCTACTAGCCACAACACTCTACATACAAGATAGTTATACAAGGGAACCGTTTTGAAAAATGTCAACTGGCTAAGCTTGGACTAGCTAGCTTATTTTAAAAAGTGTCATCACGGTGTCGGACTCATGGCCTAGGTCTGCTAAAACTTCAATCCACCTTAAGAAGCGGATACTTTTTGAGTTTCAATTTCAGATATCGAGAGGACTCCTCGATTCATAAAGCAATCATGGCCTGCAATAATACACACCCACGCACTATATAATTAGCTTGGTGATTGCAGGCCTGATCGACAAGTTTGTTATCTTCACCAAGGCATATAAAGTATCTAAAAACATTAGACAGCGGATAAAACTTCAGTGCGCATGCGCCTTTATAAAGTAAATGACTTTCGTTCTAAATTTCATCTTCTCATTCTTTAGACCACATTACTCATAGTGTAGCCACTAAAGATAACCCGATATCCCTTTCGACAGGCTCAATATGATAGAATATTCATAGATTAGATCTTCCACCTTAGTAACAAAATTCCACCATATTCAACACATATAACTTCATACACAGTCGCGACAGCACCATAACTCAAAAACATTGATTCCCGACTAATTCTTCCGGACAATAGACACGAATACATGATCATACACAGTAGCGACAGCACCATAACTAAAAAACATTGATTCCAGACTATTTCTTCCGGACAATAGACATGAATACATGGTCACTATTTATTTACCATTGGCCATTACTTTCTTTAGGTATCAACTGTCAAGCACTCGCCTTTTAAGAGTTACATTGCCGAATTTCACACTGAGACATTACTACATTTCGCAACCAAAACATTCGAATCCTACCAGTCCTACAATCCTACCAGTACATTATCAATAATTCCCTATATTAGGATCGATTATCACTACAAATAAACATTCTGTAACGTCATTACCTCAACCAACGAATAAAATTCACAAAAAATCATTTCAATCACACCTCATCAAATCAAAATTAGCAGCTCAACATACAAAAACTTGAAACTTCCACGATAAATTACCTCATCATACTCGAAAAATTAGCCAAACTCAAATCCCCCGCCCCCTATCAAAAAGCCAAACAATCGATAATATACCCTGTCCGTTAAAATCATTTGTTTACCTTTGACATAAAAAAAAACCGCTCAGAAACAAATTTAAATTTTCACAATTTAATAGCTCTAACATACTTAGAAAATTACCAAAACCGCTCTATTTCCCCTATCAAAAGCCAAACAATCCATAGTATATACCCTCTCCGTCCCAGTTATTATTTATTCACCTTTGATTAAAATACCGCTCCTGATAGAGTCATATTGTGTCGAGTCAATTGTGTCAATTTAGGATCCATAATAAGTTACTAAGTCGGTTTTGTGAGCTATACTTTGAGTAATGCCGACAATTCTCATTTGATACTAATTCTCGTTTGAAGCGTGATTTTGGTTACTCCATCTCGAA
>JAGPOY010004232.1:0-11917 GCA_018983105.1 Silene uniflora | reverse complement strand
GTAGTTCCATTTGTCTAAGGGATTGGGAAGCCATGCTATAAAAATGTAATGTAATTTATCAACTATTGAGTTAAGATGATTATAATCCTTTGCTTATAATATATGCTCATTTTAATTGCATAATCTTCGTTTAATGGCCATAAGCTTAGATTATATTTGTTAATTCATTTCTATAAGTTGTGAAACATGGAGTTGAATTAGACTTTGCATATGTTAGTGGGGTGGAGACTTAGTGCGAGAGCTTCTATGACCCATTCTATGGTGATTGACAGTAATATCGAGAGATGGGTGTCTAGCCTAAGCAATTGTATTCTTATTATCTAATCTTGAGTTTCGATATGTTTGTTATATATAAAATGCTTGTGTGGAACAATTCCCTTAGACTTCTTTATTCCTATTGTTAATTAGACTTACAAAACCAACCAATCAAACAATCGTTAAATCGACCTTGATAGGAAATCACCATAACAATTCATCTTATAATAACCTTTTTCCTTGTGGATTCGACCCCTATATACTATATTAATTTGTTGTGCCTAGGGTATTTTTGCATAGGTGTGCGATAGCCTATCAAGTACTAACAGCAGCTATGGAAAGATGTAAAGGGATTTGAATACACAGTGGCTAGAGGGTATGAATTCCTCAGAACCAAGGGAGAAAAAATTCAATGGGAGAAGCTGATCTGGAATAAATACACGATACCCAAACACACAATTGTCGCCTAGATTTATCATCATGGCAGACTCAATACGAATGATAAATTATACAAGATGGGTATTAGTGAAGAAGATACCTGCTGTCTCCGTGGTGATGATAGCGAATCCATTGACCATCTATACTTCGAATGCTCTTATAGTCGGAGACTTATTGCCCTTCTAAGTGGGAAACTAGGGATCTCTATTCCCTATAGAAACTCCATTTTGTGGCGATTACACTTGACATGCTCAGATCTAAGAAAGGGAATGATCAATTCTATTATTAATGCTGGAATTTACTGGATATGGAGGCAACGAAATTTGAGTAAGCATGAATTCACCTTACTAAGGCCAGAGAAAGTGATGGATCAGGTGGTAAATGAGGTGCATCAACGCGTTCTAAGCTGTAGAGAGAATCAGATCACTACACAGGATGGGAATTTGATTGATCGACTTCAACGAGGAAGATGAAGAAGTTATCGGGTTTTGATTGAAACGTTTAATCTGATTTTGTTGTTTTTTAGTCTGATATGAGATTGGCCTTTTTGGGCTAATCTGAGTTTGGGTCGAGCTATGGGTTGGGCCTGATGGCCGCCTATCCCCTCGATGTATGGTTCCGTCTTTTTTTCATTAATATACTCACATTTTAACAAAAAAAAAAAAAAAACATACACTTAACACTTAAGTGACATTTTATTATCATTATATCATTATATAATGGACTCTATAATTCCCAATTAATTACATTTACAACTTGTAAATAATATTAACTTGTTACCTTTTGATAGGCTATCACACACCTATGCAAAAATACCCTAAAGGTACAACAAATGAATGTAGTATATAGGGGTCAAATTCCACAGAGAGCTCGGTTGTTTATTAAATAGTTGTTATGGAATGAATTCTATCAAGGTCGGTTTATCGATTAAGTTGGTTTGATTGCAAGTAAATAAAAACAATAATAATAAAAGTTGTCTAGGAATTTCGGTTCAACAAGTAAGAAATGTAAATGCATATGACTAATGTGATGTGGTAAAATATTGTTCATTGCTAAGGGTTTAGACACCCGCCTCTCGACATTAGCATCATAAACCATATAAATAGAATAGTCTAATTGATCTCTCGATATGATTAGGTTACTCTATTAACAACATGCAAATGTCCTACTCAAATCCCGTGCCTCTCGACATTAGGACGAGCAACTTAACCAATGATTAGTGGAGACAAGAATGAGCATGTGCTAGAAACATATGAACAACATTTTATATTTACCAATTATGTCATATTGCAAACACTTCCATTACATGTTTCCCCTTGTTCCTAGACAAAGGAAATCTACTCTAACATGGTGAAAAGAAATGAAATGTAAACAATTGAATTAGACATAAACGAAATAGAAAAGAAATACCTTAAATGGAAATGAAGAACAAAGACCAATGGAAATAGAAATGACTTGAATGGAAATTGTATTATAACTTGAAATGTGAATGCTAAACTAATCTAAACTAATCTAAACTACCTACTAAACTAAGAGAATTATTTGAGAGAATGTGTAAGAAAGTATGTAAGAAGATGTATAATGAGTCGTATAACACCTCCTATTTATAGTAGAATAGGAGGTGAAACATATACAAGCATTGAAGATCGAAGACCGCATAGAACATGGCCATCCCGATCGGGACAAGGTGATCCCGATCGGGACCGTAGCAAATCCGATATTTTGTGTTAATTTGGTGATTAATTGCTTGAATATCCAATGTTTAGCGATAAATGCCCCTTTAATCACCCGGTTTAAGACCTTCATTTGGCATATTAAGAGCATTGAAATCTCATTTTCTCCACCTTAATTTGGCTTGACTTTGCATTATCTCACAATATGGCTCTTTACTTCCTTTGACAATTATAAAATGGATTGACTTTGGTTGACCTCACATTTGTATATTTTTGTGCATTTGGTCCATCAACTCAACATTATTAATGCCAATGTTCCACACTTGGTCCATTTCCCATGCTCAACTTAGCTTTACATCTCTAGTGTGGCATCTTAGCTCAACTTGTAGTCATTTTAGCTTAGAAAGCTAAGTTCACCTACAAAACATGTCAAAATACAAAATACACTAGAACACTAATATTAGCTCAAAACACTTAAGATAAGTGCTAAATACAATGTAAATTAGAGCTAACATAAGGGGATAAAATATGCAAATTAGGCACTTATCACCTCTACCTCAATAAAATCACATAACTAAATAATATTAACCTTTTACCTCTAAAGGCTTAAGCTTTGTATTCAACCATAGTAAATCGTGAAATCTACACAAGCTCCCCCATTTACCCTAGCAAATGGACTACTCACACATAGTACTAACAACAATTACAAAAGACATAAACTTTGACATGGAAGAAACAAGAGAAAACATAATGAAAAGCAACAACAAGAAGCTAGTAATGAAAAGATGGAGAAATGCAAACAATTGAACAACGTAAAAGATTAAGACTAGAATTATACCAATCCAATGTAAAGATAAGAACTTTGATTAATAATAATAATAATGGTCTTCAATGTCTTCAAATTACAAACCCAATAACGAATGTAAATTATTGATAATAATAATAATAAGCTTAATTATGGAATGATTAAGGAATGATTGCTAATTGTTTGCATAAAAGTAGATGGAATTCTAGATCTAGGGGTGTGTCCTAAAATGGTGCTAGGAGGGGGTATTTATACATGTCCGCAAAATTAGGTGGAAAAGGATTTAGAAAGGCAATCTCGAGTAAAGGGGCTCCCAGCCGGTGGGCCGGCTGCCGGTGCCTGACCGGCAGGGAGCTCTATAATACCCCGTTTCTTAAGGACCCTTTGACCAACCATTGACCATAGAAGACCCTTGGGAAGACTAATCGGAAGTGGGTGTCGGGATTGCTTATACTCATATAGACGAGTGTTAGAACCTAGCGTCACAGACACTACTCGGCCGAGAAGTCAGTACTCGGCCTAGCACGTTACTCGCCGAGCATTCCTTTACTCGGCCGAGTACACCACCGTCAGCTTTTCGCGTTATAATTAAAAAGACCCGACACAAATCATGTTATTCATTAATACAAACGCAGCCTTGGGAACCCTATCTCTCTCTACCATGACTCCATCCTCACACATCAACACCTCCTAACCATTAGAATCCCACGTCGGAGGAAGAAATCTTGAACAAGATCACAACGGGATAAGGGTAGCACCATGTAATAAGGTAAGTCTCTTAGGTTAGTCCTTTGACTCCTTTCTTTGGCTCGGTAAGACGATAAGGTTGATATAGCGAACGTATGTGTCGATCTTGTAGGATCGTAATGATGAGACCAAGGGGATGCTAGGATTCTGTGTTTATGTGCTAGGCAGCTGTGTGATGGAACATCGTAAAGGTAGGTTTACCTACTTAGTCTGTGATGTATTTGCATACGTGTTTCTATTGTGTTGTTGAGTAATGATTATTGAAATTGGATTTATCGGTATCGGCTGAAAGGTTATGGTAACACTGGTAAGTGCTCCGGCTGAGTGGACCAACAACGGGAGATGGTTCCACGTCCCTTGCTCACTCCCTGCGACTCTCCCGTCGCAAGGAGGATGTGCACATTTAGACTTGGGTAATCGCTTATTCCGATAAGCGACTGAGGTGGCAAGGCTGCGGTCACTGGCTGAGACGTGATGGCCGACATGACTGGCTGATTGACTTTGGTTATTGTGGTGATGTGTTGCTTTAGCTAACTCGATGTAATGCTTACAGTTGACTGACCCCTTTTGTTGTTGTCTTTGACCTACTGTGATCCATTGGGGGATGGTGAGCAGTTGGCTTTCAGGTTATTTCAGTGGTTGTCTTTCGGGCGAGTCAAGGCAGCGAAGTTATGGCAGATCGCGTAGCTGAGCTGGTAGAGTCGAGTCATAGTTTAGACGAGTTGTATCTTTCCTTTATAGCATAGTAGTCACTACTACAAAAAGTGTTATAGACATCACTTAGCAGACATCAGATGTTTTAAACACCGATGTCTAAATTATAGACATCAGAGTTTTGAAAAAAATTGATGTAAATACAATTTAATATACATCGGTTTCTTTAAACAACTGACGTCCATTAAATCCAACTTTAATAGACACGTGACATTTACATATCCGATGTCGCTTAATTCTCCAAATTAGGTTTAAATTCATCACCCAGGCCATCACAACCCATGGTTGGTTATCAAATTCAACTCTTGTACTCTTCATCAAATTTATCACGCACTCTAGCACTCTTCATCAGCGACCACCACCGAATTCGCCAACCCCACCACCATGTCGTTATTCTGCCCACCAGTGACCACCGACGTTCATCCTCCCAATCCCCCAATTACTTCCATGGCATCGCTGCTCGCGTTTTCCTACGGGTTCCTTTCTTTTTCTTCCCTTTTTTTTCATTTCTTTTTTGTTGATTTTGCTACCGATCTGATTTATTATTATCTTAATTAATGTTATTGGTTCTTGATTATTTGATTGTATGATAAAATCGTTGAATTATTGGGAAAGTGAAACCCTAATTTTTATATATTTTGGGTTTTTATTTAGGGTTTGTGATAAGTTTAATTAGAGTGATAAATTCAAGGTTTGTAACCTAGTAGAAAGATGATAAACCGATAAACAAGGATATTAGCTAGTATGGCATGGTACATTAGTTAGCTTGCTTAGGTGTTGGTTTCAGTCTCTTTTATGTTCATTGCCATTTCTTAGTCAGCTTATTTTTCTATTTTGTGACTCAGTGAAAGTAAGTATTAGCATTATCAAAGTGCATTAAACAAGGAGACTAGTATGGCATGGTACATTATTTTTCTATTTTGTGACTGAGCTGCCGTGAGTTGCAAAATAGTTTACCAGAACAAGTTCAATTTGGGATTAAGAAAAGATTAGATATTTTTGCATTATACATCTTCAAAGTTCAATTTTTGATCTTCGTATTCTATCTTCGAGTTGTCACATGATAATCAATTAGGTTTGTCTATCAATATTGATATCGTCTTTGCTTATTTAGAATCTGTATATTTAGGGGAAACTAGTCAATATTATTGCTTTATTCATTTTTTTGTTTGTTAAACCAGTAGCCAGCAGCAGTAAAATAAAAAACATAATGCAAAGGAATATATTCTAAAAGGTAGTGTGGCGTTTAAACCAAGTAATATCTCACTTAGCTAATACATGAGGTTAGTAACCATGTGTCCTTCTGGACGTCTCTAGCATTTTCATCTTGTTGAACCAACTATGTCGAGGCATATCTCAAGTGGTAAGATGTAGACTATGTCCTTGTTTGTTCATGTTAGCAAGTGAAATCATCATTGTCATGGTGTACCAACTTTTATCTACTGAAACAATACTAATACAAACAGGGAAACCTTACTTTATGCAGGTATTCATACCCATCTAAGTAGAACCACAAGCATACAAGATGAATTTGTTCATGTTAGCGTATATAATGATTTTTTTTGGAATGCAGGCTGACATCAGTCTCTTCTATGAACTTAGCTAACTTCCTATGCGTTGTGATACATGTAGTTGAGTTGCTGACTCATTTTTGTACTATTTTCAATTGTGGAATTGGTGTTTGCTTTATTGGTATTTCAGTTGTAGTGCTGCTGAGTGTGAAAAAGTTGTCGAAGTCGTCTTTTTTTATTTCTTTTATAGTGTTTGGTCTTACTTGTGCAAGTTCTACTTACTTCTGTCCCTTTTTAACTTCTACTATAAGCTTGTATTTATTGTTACAGTAACCATGGAGTTCCGTTAACAAAATATAGTTTAAAGGATCTTAGGGTTCATTTTGTTGTGATCTGAACCACGCCACAACATCATAAGACTTTGGCTCTTACCATTGAGTCATTGACTCTTTTCTATTTAGGGCTTGCTTGTGATGGGAGTGATTATTAAGGGAGTAATGAGAGCTAAAATAAGAAGAAATGGGATGAGATTGGTACTTTGTAGTGGTTGTGGAGGGTGGAAAGAGGAGGTGAGGGAGGAACTATTACCTCCACAAGGAGGTAAAGCATTACTTGAAGGGGGAGGGAAGTAACAATTACTCCTTTGATGGAGGGACTTTTATATTATATTTCCCCATTTTTATCCGTTTCTATTTGCTACTTTTTCTGAGCTGAAGTTGGAATGTTGCGTTATATCTAGGTAGAAGAGGTGAATAGTTTGATGACTGAACTCTCAAAGGTTGCTGCTAAAAAAGGGAACTTACTGCAAAAATGCAAATAAGTATTGTCCATGCTATCATCCAGGCAGGTTAGATTTCTCTGCTAACATTCCTTGATATATACTCGAAAATATACCTTGCCAAGGTAAGTGACGATCTTATTTACCATCTTTCTGAATCATTTTCGACCCAGGTGAAAGATTGTAGATTGAGGACGCACTTATTACACCTTACCCGGTCACTATTAGACTAAACAATATCAATGGGTGTCTAGAACTAATTTTGTTTTTGAGCTGCTAAGGTGTGTCTCGTGTTCTTTAACAGCAATATCTCTGTTAGTAGTCGCTTCCTTGTTAGTAGTAGGTAATAGGTATTGTTGACAGGTTGATAATTGTCTCGGTGACCTATTGTGTTCCAATCTATCAGTTGGGGACTATATTTCTGTGGTCTTATGTCTACAATATTGTATGATTGTCACAAGGCAGTGTTGGCACCTCCAACTACTGGTAACTAATAATTTTGGACATGTTTCACTTGTCTTTCGTTCTTTATGGAGCCAATGTTTTTTTTTGTTTTGCTTCTACCGAGTTATTGATTTTAGAAAACTTTTTCAGCTTTAGATATGAAGGAACTGTAATGCTCATTTGCATTGCATCATATCGTATTATAGCATGCATGGTACTTCTAGGATTGTCGTTTTTCCTCTGGAAGGCAGTAGTGTTTTAGGTGAATCGTGCATAAGCTGTGAAATTCAGATGGCAGACTCCCACTATGAAACTCGTCAGGGTACCTCGTCTATATCTCCAGCTGTTGCTCAAGAATTGTTCCTCTTGGTTATGTCTTTTAATTGGCGACTTATATAGAATCTTCTCTATTTACTCTTATTGCCAATTTGTTTTCTCTTTTGGCTTTGGTGTGTCGAACCAGATTCTCTCGTCTACGTGCAATGGGAGATATGAGCAAAAAAGGGGCTGCCAAGAAGTTCGTGATGGCAAGTAGTCTCGCTTCTTCGGTTTATTTTTTAGACATCCATTAAATTTATACAAGTATATTGGTTTCAATATGTTTTTTATAGGTTAGTTTTCTAAAGTATTTTTGACACATTATATATTCATGGTAGATCTTGTTGTAATTGGTTTTGGATCTCGATTGATTGTATAAAGATATTTTTTGTTGATAATGGATATCATTTTGCATTCTTATCATGTGTACGACTAATATGGGAAACAACATAATATTTTTTTTTATCGAAATTGATAATTAGATACATCGGATTTTTGCAAAAATCTGATGTCTATCTTTTAAAAAAAAGACATCAGCTGAAATAGACATCAGACTTGTTTGAAAATCCGATGTTTAAAAGATACATAGACATCAGTTTTCCAAAAAATCCGATGTCCTAGATCAAATAAACATCAGACTTAAGTCTGATGTCTATTGTCTTATAATGGACATCACTCAACTTAACATCGGAGGCAAAGTCTAATGTGTATTAGTAGAAAACTCCGATTTCTATCATGGTTTTTGTAGTAGTGAGTTGTTGTATGATATAAAGTTAACGATGTAATTAAAGTGTCCTTATTGTTTATTTGATCTTCACTTCCTCGGGAAACCGAGATGGTAACGCCCTTACCCAACGGGCAAGGTCCTTGTTAAGGCTCCCTGGTGGTTGGGGGTGTTACAAGCTCTCTGTAAGCTTCAAAGCCAAATCTTTGTGTGAAGGAGTGCTGGGCCGGGGGTCCGGCTGCTGGTCGCCTACCGGCTGGGAGCTCCCTGTAACATTTCTTCAAACACTTCAATTCTTTACATTTTCTTCACATAAGGGAATCTCCTAGCCGGGTGGCCGGCCGCCGGTGCCCGACCGGCTGGGAGCTCCCTGTAACATTTCCTCCAAATTCTGCCTTCAACTCTTGGGAGGCTTCCCAGCCGGTAGGCCGGCTGCCGGCCTTGGACCAGGCTGGGAGCCTCTGTTGCTCTTCTTCTTCTCTTCTCTTCAAAGGCCAATTCTCTTGCTCCGAACCCTTCGTTTTGGCTTCAATCTCTACAAAACGAGGCGAATGTCATAGGATAGGAAGTCGGATACAAAATGCAAGTAGAAGGCATGCAAAAGCACGTAAAATAAGGTCAAAACGTATAGAAGAACAAGAGAATGTGTGCCAAAATAGTAACACATCAATTAGTCGAGAGACGAGGGACTTGAGAAGGACATTCGCATGCGTAGGTAGAGTGGACTAAATCGAGAGATCAATGGATCATTCTATGATTGATGATACTAATGTCGAGAGACGGGTGTCATTGACCTAAACAACTAAACAATACTTAACATCTCATGTTCATCTTTTACATGTTGAACCGAATCTCTAAATGCTTTTTATTATTATTGTTTTTATCATTGCTTTCAAACCAACCAACTCAATCGATATACCTACCGAGATAAAATTCTATCCATAAGAATTACATAGCAACTACCTAGCTCTCTGTGGAATTCGACCCCTATATACTACATTTACTTCTTGTACTCTAGGGTATCTTTGAATAGGTGCGCGACACCCTATCACTTCCTTTTGCATTTTTATCTATTAATCCAACACTTTCTCCATGCAAAACCCATGCAAATCACAACACTTTGTCCAACAATTTGCTCTCACTTAGCCTTGTTCTTCTAGTCTTGCAAAATTAGTAGAATTAACCTCCTAAAAGCTGAAGTACTTACAAAACACGTCAAAACAAGCAAAGATACTAGAATACACATATTAGCTCATAAAACACTAACATAAGTGCTAAAAGACATTTGAAAACAAGCCAATACGAGGGGTTAAAATGTATAAATTAAGCACTTATCATGGTACGTGGTGTTCCAGATTTAGACAAAGGTGGTCGTGGTGAGTATGGTGTTAGTCGTGGTTTATGTGGTGGCAGTGGTGGTGAAAGGAGAGAGAGAGAAAGAAAAGAAGGAGAAAGGGCGGCTGGTCGGTAATGGTGGTTGGTGGTGATGATGTGTGGATAATCACGAGATTGGTGGTGGTTGAAGGAGATGGTGGTTGGTGGTGGTTATGGATGGAAGAGGTAGTTTAGGGATGAAAACAAGATTTGATGTAAAACGACCGACCTATTTTAAGATTAAACAGTACGCATGACTGTTCTTTCAATAGAGTTAATTTGCAGCGGAATAAAATTACGTGTTTAGTTTTATATTTTAAAGTGAATTTAAACGAAAAAAACAAAGGATATGGAGTGAATTGATCTCCTTCCTCGCAAGGATCTCGAATCAACCCACAACTACACTCAACCTCGCAAGATCGAATGGATCTTATTTCACCCTCGCAAGAGCGAAATGGATCTTATTTCACCCTCGTAAGAACTCTAATAACTCGCAAGCAATTAGAACCTTTACAAGAACTCTTGTATTAATCTCTCAAATCGTGTGTTAAAAACTGAATACAATGACCCTTATTTATACTAAATAGACTGACATAGAGGCCTCATAGGATTTCCTAAGCCTTTCCTAAACTCAACTCTTACCATAACACTACTTGCCTTATTCCTACAAAGCTGAAATTTGGAAATAAACAACAAGGAAATAATCAATATATATATATATATAAAAGAGAGTTTTTTCAGGCATTCCTATTGACCGGTTGACTAAAATATTAATAAAACTAACAAATTCTCTAGAACTAACAAATTCTCTAGAGGAAAGTAATTTAGGAAAGTATGACAAATATTGTCCCACATTGGAAAAAAACGCATGTGTTAATAATATACTACATATAAATAGTTAAATTGTCACACATTAAAAAAGAACCCTAAAGTGGATTGATCCTATAATTATAAATAGGAGTCAATTCTTGGAGCTAAGGTATCAACCAAAAAGCTTCCGAGTTTTTATTATGAATTATTATGATCACAATATTATATGGCTATACTTGAAGAGTATATAAGAAGATACTTTATAATAAGGTTTGTTATTATCACAATATAAGTTTTGCGGTCGACACGTTTGTCAAGTCAAAACAAAAGTATTGTGGTTGGTCTAAATAATAAGAGTAGTGAAAAATATTTTTATACTCTATTATTAAATTGTCTTTAGGTATTTGGAAAAGTTGCACATGTGTCGTGTTCGAGTGTCTCAGATTCCAAAACACAATCTCAGGCACATTTTCATAAGCGGCCTTGAACTCTCTTTGTATTACCATGTAATCAGTCTCCCACTGAGTATAACGCGATGCTTGATTAAACTCCATGTCAGTTGTGAACATACTACGTACAAATAACAGAATTGTCCCACATCGAAATATAAACATTAAAAAAAAATTACATATAAGCTCAAAAAATGGTGTACAATATATGTTATTTGTCCCACATTGAAAAATAACATACTATACTAAATATAAATAGGAAAATTGTCCCACATTGAAAGATAACCATAAGGTGGGGTGATCCTATGATTATAAATAAGAGTAATTCTTGGAACAAAGGAATTATGTTATTTGTCCCACATTGAAAAAATAATGTAGTTGTTTTAAACATACTACGTACAAATAACAGAATTGTCCCACATCGAAATATAAACATTAAAAAAAACTACATATAAGCTCAAAAAATGGTGTACAATATATGTTATTAGTCCCACATTGAAAAATAACATAAAACATTAATAAAAACTATATATAAGCTCAAAAAATGGTGTACAATATATGTTATTTTTCCCACATTGAAAAATAACATACTATACTAAATATAAATAGGAAAACTGTCCCACATTGAAAGATAACTATAAAGGGTTTTACACTCACGCTGACCGACATTAATGTTTTCATGGTTATTTGAAATATCATCTTAATAAAGTTGTCGGTCATTTTTTTTACTGTAGAACAGGCAATTTTTTTATATAGTAATTTGAGGTTGTACTATGTACACTAATGAAAATGCACCGCAAGTACTTGATCAACCGGCAAATTCTCAAGTAAGGTTTTATGCATGATAATGTTTAATTATGTGAATAAGAATGTCAAT
>JAGPOY010004230.1:0-12153 GCA_018983105.1 Silene uniflora | reverse complement strand
ACACACGATTTTGAAGTGGTTCGGCCTTACAAATCAAAGCCTACGTCCACTATTCTCGATTAATAATTTTAGTACCTTTCTCCGGATTACAAAATTATCAACCCACTCGTACAGTTAACTCTAACTGTAACTCACTCGAATATTTCTATTCGAAACTCACTCGAATATTTCTATTCGAAACTCACTAACTTAAGTTACTAAGAAAGTATTTGATGCTCTTCTAGGTGTTCACACAATTGAACATATAAGAAGAAATGTAAATACTATTATCTCGTAACGTAACTTGACAAATAATATGTAAATTAAAGAGCACGACTTTTCGCAAAGGAATTTCAAAAGCAAAACAATAAAACTTACTTGATATGAAAATTCTGCACAGATTGTTTGCAGAGGATTTTGGTATTTCGAAAAGTGATTTGAAATGAAGAACGAACATGTGTATTTATAGTAGAAACAAAGACTAGGGTTTTGGCCGAAACCCTAGATCTAGCCGTGTGAAAGGGTGGAGTATTTCGCAAGAAATAAATCTCTATCCTTTCATTAGTTTAATCCATAAAATAATTTAATTAAGAAAACAAGATAGAATAATATCTTATCTTTACTTAATTTAATCACCAAATAATTTAGTTTAAGTAAACAAATCTATCTTTTAATAATAAATTATCTTGTAAAAATATTATAGAGAAGATAGTGTACTTACACAAGGGGATTCTCAATGGCAAGAAAACCTAGGCAGCCGAAACCCTAGAAGGCACGCCTCCCTAGGTCGTCTACTCTTCCCTTGGCCCAAATTATGGATTAGGTCAAATAAATTTACAAACCCTAGGTGACATGACGACTTCACAAGCCGTTTCACCAACCAATAGAGAAATGTAAACTATCCATCAAGAGACCTTTATTTTATTTCTATTACATGTACACATGATTTCAAAATATATTTAAAGATTTTTTATCCTTGAAAAATGATTTTAAAATATTAAAATCGTGTCTTTAAAATACTACCCAATGTTATAGCAAAGCGTGCCATAACACTAAGCTTGTCAAGTAAAGTCATATACGAAATAACTATGTTCTTTACTTTCCAATATTATTCGTTAAGTACCGTTACTTGATGGACACCCTATACTAGCCAATCTTCGTGGAGATCTTCAGTAGTAGGTTATCTCTCCCGTGATCGTAAGCTCTTCATCTTGGAGCTTGTTTATAGACTTGATTGAGTCTTTGCTTGATTGATCATCACTTGAAACTTGTTACGGTTTACTCATGACGCATTAAGGTTTCTTCAATGTCATAGCTCAAGCTGCTATGTCATTTGTATTGCTTTGTAAGAAGCTTCATTTCCTTCATTACATGTATCTTCATTTCTTCTATTTGATCTTCACAATCATTACATGTATCATGCTTCATTGCAAGTCTCTTACTCGTGTGATATTTGTATGACGCTTGTATGTGTGATGCTACACAAATCGTAACTTGGCTTGTAATATACTTGTAAGTCTTCACTTGAATTGTCAAGGTTATAACTCTATTTGCATATTCACTTACCATTCTGTTTAAGACTTAACAAACAATTACGAGCAAGAGTATATATAACGCATATACTTGTCATTATCAAAACTTGAACATATATCCATATGGTCCAACATAAGGTAATATTAGTGCTTTTTAGAGCACCCATTTTAAGCTTTTCACAAAGGGATAGAGGCATGACAGTTACACTAGCACCTAGGTCGCAAATGGCCTTGTCAATTTGGTATGTGCCTATAGTGCAAGGTATAGAATAACTACCGAGATCTTGAAATTTAGGAGGATACTTACATTACAAGAGTGTACTACACTCACCGGCGAAAGCTACGGTCTCAACATTATCTATGGAACGCTTCTTGGTAAGGATCTCCTTCATGAACTTGGAGTAGGATGGGACTTGCTTGATCAAGTCTAGGAATGGGACATTGACTTGTAGTTGCTCAATAATGTCCATGAACTTACCCATCCGACTATCCCTAAACTTTGGTAGGCGTTGTGGAAATGACACTTTAACTTTGAAACGCGCTTCTGGCTCCTTCACCTTTGGTATGGGGATTTTCTCATCAACTTCTTTGGCAATAGGCTCTTTGCTAGCCTCTTTATCAACCTCTCCCCCAAGCTTGCTCCCATGACTTACCTCATCATCATCATCCAAAGTCACGGATGGCTCCTCATAACTCGCCCCACTACTCAAATGAATAACATTGACCATGGCATGTAGCGGATTTCCATGAGGTGGTGGTTGACTCGCCTCACTTTGAGCACTAGAAGAGGACAATTGAGCCATTTGAGCCTCTAGCCTTTTGATAGCGGCATTCTGAGATTGCTCACTCTTGTCAATTCGGGCTATCAAATCCATTTGAGACTTGGCCATTAGATTCACCACGACCTCAAGCTTGCTTAACCCATTGTTCCCTTGGGGTGGTTGGAAGTTTTGTTTGTTAGTTTGGAGGTATGGTGGTGATTGTATGTAGTTATTGAGAGGTGGGGCTATAAAGGCATTATGTGGAGGATGTAGCATATTATAGGGATTTTGCTTGTAGGTTTGATAAGCACATATCTCCACATGAGTTGCTCTACACATCGCCGCTCCATGTCCCGCTCCTCCACAACCATCATAAACCATGACTTGGCTAGTGGTGGATACGGCATTTCTTGCCTTCAATTGTTGTTCAAGTATAGCAACTTTAGCCATTAAAAAGGAATTATTGGAAGAGTCTTGATTACTTTTGATGGGGACACTCCTAGAATTGACATATTGAGCATCGTGGATTGCCATGGACTCAATTGTGGAATGAGCAAGATCGGTGTCAATTTGATCAAACCGCCCATTGTTGGCGGAATCAAGAATTCGGCGAGTTTCGGCGTTACACCCATTGTAGAAGGTGATAGAGAGAAACAAAGCATCAACCCATGATGTGGGCATTGCCTTTGCAATTCCTTATACCTTTCCCAAGCTTCAAAGAGGCTTTCCACCCCATCTTGACGGAAGCTTGTGATTTGGCTTGTTAGTTTTTGAGTCCTTTAAGGTGGAAAGTACTTCTTGTAGAAGGCTAGAGCCAAGGTTGGCCAATCGGTGATTCCCAACGCGGTACGGTTAAGGCTATTGATCCATCGCTTTGCCTTATCCTTCAATGAAAAAGGGAAAAGTATCTCCCTTATTTGATCTTGTGTGACACCGGTTTGCCAAATTAAAGAGCAATAGTCACAAAAATTTTGCACATGCAAATCGGGATCCTCTAAAGGACCTCCCCCGATTTGCCTCCTCTCCACGATGTTCAAGAATTCCGGCTTTATCTCGAAGTTTACGGCGGTTATGTGGGTAGTGTTGATACCATTTGGTTGCATGGCCTTGGTAGGCTCGGAATGATTGGATAATTTCACCATTTTTGTGATTGGTGAGGGTGGTGGTGAAATGGGTGAATTTGGTGGTGAATTTTGTGGAGGTGGATTTTGTGGGGTAGTAGAAATAGAAGACTTTCTTACTAATTCTAGTTGAGCAAGTGTTATAGCTTCCGAAATTTCTCTCGCAAAGCGTAGTCGCCTCCTCAAAGTTCTCTCGGGCTCGGGATCCGGCGTAAGCAATTCTCCAAGGCGAGAAGACCTAGGCATAAGACAACACTAGAGGAAAATTTAAGTAACGGTTTCAAGGAACAAGAGTTCCCCAAGATAAAAGATAGAGAAAACAACAAAACAATAGAACAAAAACCGTGCTTCCCCGGCAACGACGCCAAAATTTGATAGGCTATCGCACACCTATTCAAAGATAATCTTGAGTACGACAAATAAATGTGCTATATAAGGGTCGAAATCCAAAAGAAAGCTAGTTAGTTCTATTATAATGCTATGGGTAGTCTTTCTATCTAAGTCGATTTAACGATTTGTTTGGTTGTTTGGTATAAATAAGATGAAAACAATAGTAATAAAAAGCATCTAGGGAATTCGGTTCAACATGTAAAAGCCGTGAATGCATACGATAAACATGAGATAATATAACATTATTCAATTGTTTAGGCCATTGACACCCGCCTCTCGACATTAGCATCATCTACCATAAAATGGTCTAATGGATCTCTCGATATGATTCGTTCACTCTACTCACACATGTGTATGTCCTTCTCAAGTCCCCCCATCTCTCGACTAAAGGAACGAGTTAACTCAATGTAGCCAAGAAAGGCCACCTCATTGACCATGAATGAGCATTTTTCCAGCTTCCCATACAACTTCTGCTCTCTGAGTAATCTGAACATAGACTCCAGGTGTAATAAATGTTCAGATGGATTGCTACTATAGATGAGTATATCATCAAAGTACACAACAGAAAACTCGCCCAAACAAGGCCTTAACACCTCTATCATCAATCTCATAAAGGTGCTTGGTGCATTTGATAGACTAAATGGCATCACCAACCACTCATACAAGCCATGCTTGGTCTTGAATGCAGTTTTCCACTCATCTCCTTCCCTGATCCTTACTTGGTGGTAGCCCTGCCTCAAATCTATTTTTGAGAAGACAGCTGCTCCACTAAGCTCATCTAACTTGTCATCCAACCTAGGAATTGGAAACCTGTATTTGACAGTAATGTTGTTAATTGCTCTACTGTCAGTGCACATCCTCCAACTCCCATGTTTCTTAGGTACCAGTAATGCAGGCACTGCACAAGGGCTCAAGGATTCCCTGACAGCTGATATATGAAGATAAATGTAAGCATTCAGCCTACGACTCAAAATAAAGAATCATGCCCGCTACACGCTACTCGGTCGAACCCCGCCTTGGCTCCGTCGAGTTGTGACTAACTCGGTCGAGATACACGACATCAAAATGTTACAGAATGTTACAGAACTAATCACATAAAACTAGCTCAGTCGAGCTGCTCCTTGCTCGGTCGAGCTAGCCTCACTCGGTCGAGCTGCCACCTAGCTCGGTCGAGTGAGCTCTTTCCAGAAACTGTTGTAAAGTTTCACATATCCCCCCACTCGGTCGAGTAACAGGTGACTCAATCGAGTTCCCTCAACTCGGTCGAGCTACATGTCAGCTCGACCGAGTCATGCCAGATATGAGTATAACTACTCGCATGCTTTTCGTCCATACTCTACCATAACCATATACTACATATACCTCATGCGCTTCATATAAGTCACATAACTCATACACTCTATACGTAAACATCGTTATATCTTATATCATGTGACACGGCTGTCGCAACCCTATCAAAAATAAAACCAACCGGTCTCAACTAAATGCAGTAGAGGCAGTCGGGTATCGAATCCACAGGGAGAGGGCAACCTTATAACTAACCAAGTCTGTCTAGGTAACCAAATGGGGGTTTAAGTTGTTTGTTATCTAAACTACGAGTTTCAAAAGAGAGAAATAAATAAAGGAGAAACAAGGCAAGAAATATCGAAATAAATCAGATAAAGAAGGAATATGCCAGGAATCGGTCCGCCGTGGTAGCTACACTATCGGATTAATAGGTCGGTCAGTTTATTGATAAGAAGAGCAAGGTTATCTCCTTTCGGTCTCAAACCAGTGATTATACCCTTTCGGTCTCTAATCGCTCTAAGGTCATCCTAAATAACTTTCGCCCTATTAGGAATCGCCTATCGTATCTATGCAAGTCTTTCCTACCAATCTTTCGATCCAGGTCGGGGTTAACTAAACGATCGGTCTCCTGCATGCATTCATTTGACCAATCAACAATAAAATTTCATAGAGCGATTCTTATCTCGAAACTAACCTAACATACCAAACCTATCATACTACTAACACGGGTTTCCTTATCCGAACATATTATAGAGATTAGCTACGCATGGCGTTGGGAACTAAACTAACAATTGCTAATCTAATAACATAAGACATGATCGCTAATAAAGAAATTAATTAAGACAAAAGTAAAGGAACGAGAATAAAATAAAAGGGAAAGAATGATTACAAAGTTTGAAGATCGGGAATTGCTAAGAACCAAAATCCGAATCTCGAACAAATAACCGTAGCAAGAGTAAAAGTAACAGTGGAAGATTAAGAGATGATAGAAATGAGGTATGAAAGATGATCCTACTGATTAGTCGTCTAATCTTATTTATAATAAGCTAAGCGCGTAGTTTAACCTAATTAAGTAACTAGCCAAAGCCCATCACCAAATACTCCTCGATCGAAGAGAATTACCCCTTCGATCGAGCAAAACTCCTCAGAAACCTCTCGATCGAGCAAAGCATTCACTCGATCGAGGACTTCCTCTTCAGCATCCCTCGATCGAGCATAAGACAACTCGATCGAGGACTCCCTTGACTTCATCCCTCTCGATCGAGCATAGCAGGAGCTCGATCGAGGACTTCTTCTTCTTCTGAGCCCGTGATGAATGATTTGGCTTCTAACTTGGATACGGGACAGTTTCGCGCTTCCCAATGCATGAGTTTCTGCTCCGACTCTTCCATTTCCTAAAATGCACACTCGGGACAGCTTCCGGCTTAGTTTTTACCACTTCTCAGCTCGTACCTACAAGATAACAATGAAAGTACAAGGTATCATATTCGGGCCATAAAGTGACATAATATCACCTAAATGACATAGAAATACGTGCCAAAATAGTTCGTAAGGTCTATATGAAATGCACGCATCAAACTTCCCCAGCCCAAACCTTTGCTTGTCCTCAAGCAATTAGGATGCAAACAACTAATGGAACAATCAAACTCATGACCACTACAAATAGTCTACCTAAACCAATTTAATGCAACAGCCAAAACTTAGCAACGATGTCAAATGCTAACGAGTTATAAATGTTTGTAAAATAGCTGAACCGTCAACCTTGCTAGACCTTTCAAAATCGGACTCTCGCGGGTCACTCTTCTCTCATCAAAGCAAAGGGTAAGCATAATGTATGTGTAAAAGAGAAAGAGAAAATAGTCGCTCACCTAACTACGACCAACGTGTTCATGCATCGCTAACTAACATGATAAAAGATTCAGTTACCGCACACACACAAAACCACCGTTCAATGACTATCACATGCCGAATACTTGCAACATTTGGAGAAGTGAGGTAAAGGGTAAGAAGGGGCAAAACAATAATGGAATAGTGGAGGTAAGCGTCAAGCTAGCTACCTAAACTCAGCCAAATAACATCTGTCTTCTTATCTCATAATGAAACATACTGCCATGATTTGGCAGATAACTCATCGAAACCAAATAAAATGAACTGGAAACAAAACTGGTTGGCTTCTTAAGCTCCTACTGATTCCCCATATGATGTAAATAGAGCATGGGAATAGAGACCATAAATTTTTTCATTTCTTTTTGTCTCTTTTTGATTTTTTCTTTTCTTTTGTCATTTCGCTTTTCATAATTTTCAGCTAACCTTTCCAAGAAATACAATTCCAATTCAAGCTTCAAATTTCTTCAAATACCAACTTCGTGACAAAAATGCGAACCAAACTGATAAAATGATAATATATACCACAATAACCAACACTAAACTAGCTCAACGCAAGGTAGGCTTAATTTTGGTTGTAGATTATGGGTCAAGTGGCAGTTTTGGCTAAAAGTGGAGTTAAATGGGTATATTGAGAAAAAGGGAATTTACAAGCATTCTCCAAACATGTGATACCGACCACAAACCATGCATGCAGGCAATAAGCATCAAATTTCATATACATGCAATGCGATGAAACGAGGGAGTAACTACTCACATTCCTACATGATACCGGTCATATAAGCTCTAATCTTAGAATATGTAAGTAGGTTGCCAATATGTCAGGTCAAGTCTCTTCGTTCAGCCTCAATTTCAAACAAAAACTCGTAATGACTATGCAAAAGATAATGACTGTGCAAGGCTTAAGTAAAGACCAAATGAAAGGTGAGAAAATAATTGTTCCGACTCGACTAATATGCCAAAACAAACGTGAAATTTTTTAATTTTTTTAGAGTTTTTATGCGTATAGAAATGAAACGTGATAACAGAAATGCAGTAAAAACAATATACAGACACAAGATATGGATACAGAACCTCCCCAAACCAAACTGTACAATGTCCCCATTGTACAAAGCAAGGGAAAAGAAATGCAAACTAAGAGAGTGAGTCGGAAACTTACAAGAATGCGCGTACCACGAACCTCCCCAAACCGAACCAGAAATGGGAGGTGATCAGGAACTCGATCGACCAAAAATACCAGCAGCCACCAGTCGATCGATCAGGGCACTACTCGATCGAGCAAGAGTATGGCCGATCGAGAATCAAGGCGCTCGATCGAGAAGAGAAGCGCTCGATCGAGGAATCCAAGGAGCCAAACCACTGGATCGAGGTGATAAAGTACTCGATAGAGCTTTGTTCACATCAGCAAGCGACAGAACTGAGTAATCACGTGAAACAAAATTGAAAATGTCTAAACACGCAGAAAGTAGAAATAAAATATGCGAAAAGAAAAGTCTGAAATAAAGTAAAACAAAACACGACTCGGGCTGCCTCCCGATAAGCGCAGGTTTATGAGGTCCCGCACGACCTATACGCTTCAATCTGGAAGCGCTTCAAACTTGTCGAAATCTTCTATCTCAACAGAGCCAAACGGCCTCCCGGATCCCAATTTAGCACCAGATTACCCTTGATGCAATGCTCGGTCCTGTGCATACAGATATCAGGGCGGATGCCTTTATTTGCTCTTGGTACCCCCACAGCGGGGGAGGGTACTTTGTCACGTACAACATCAGTTTGCGTATCAGTACGCTGCAGTTTACTCGATGGAGGCTGACATTCACTCGATCGAGTGTATTCTTCATCAACTCCTCTCGATCGAGTAAGTTTACAACTCGATCGAGAATTTCCCATGTCCAGACTGCTCGATCGAGCATCAGCTTCACTCGATTGAGTAGACTCTTCATCAAAAGTGCTCGATCGAGTATAATTTCCAGTCGATCGAGTAATATGTTTGGGTAAATATCACGCTACTTCCCAAAGACACCATAAGCAGCCTGGCACCAGATGAACTCGTACAGTAGACCAAATATGGCGTCTCCTGCTCCAGACGAGTCAGGAAGCAAGCTTGTATGTTCAGAGATAAGACAATTCCAGAACATAGAAATTATGGAATAAGGATATTCGGAATATTGGGTTCGTGGAATAAGAAAAGCTGCAAATATGGAAAATACAAATAAGGAAAGCGCGGAATAGGAAAGAAATCTAAGGACGACTATACCATAAACTGAAGAAGGAAATATTCGGCCTTTATCACTTATGGAAGGACGTGAAGATGAAGAAAGAAAACCCTAGATGTGAAGCTCTACTATAAAAGCAAGGGAAGCAACCCCAACAAGGACATTCGAGCTCAAGACGAAGAACACATATCACATATACACATATATTACATTGTAACCTAATTCTCGAGCCTCAACCATTGTAATCGTGCCCTAAAAGATCATAGTGAAACTCCTTGGAGGTATACAGTCTCCCTCCCGCGGTTGTTCCCACATTGGGTTTTCTGCTATAACACTTTGTTTGGAACTCTTCCAGCTGACTGCAGCGCCATTAAGAGTAAAAACGAATCCAGACTGAGATTTCGAGCCGCCTCGATCCGTTTGGAAGCTAGCATCTGCGTAACCGGTTGCGCAGAGCTTGGAATCGCCTCCATAAGTCAATACCAAATCCGTAGTCCTCCGTAGGTACTTTAGGATATTTTTCACGGCCATCCAGTGTTGTTCACCTGGATGTTCTTGGTATCGACTTGTCATACTCAATGCATATGCCACGTCCGGACGTGTGCATATCATGGCATACATGATCGATCCTATAGCCAAAGCATAAGGAATCTGACTAATGCGCTCTTTCTCTTCCGATGTCTTTGGTGCCTGAGACTTGCTCAAATGCACCCTCGAAGCCATAGGAAGAAACCCCTTCTTGGAGTTAGTCATGCTGAATCTCTCTAGAATCTTATCTATATAAGACTCCTGACTGAGGGATAACATCCGTCGTGACCTATCTCTATAGATACGGATGCCAAGAATTCGTTGTGCCTCTCCCAGATCTTTCATCTGGAAATGGTCATCAACCATGCTTTAACCGAAGATAAGAGAGGTATGTCATTCCCAATCAGGAGTATGTCTTCAACATACAATACTAGGAAGACAATCTTGCTCCTACTCGACTTGATATATAGACATGGTTCCTCGACCGATCAAATGAAACCATTCTCTTTTTTCACTTGGTCGAAACGATGATTCCAACTCAGAGAAGCTTGCTTAAGTCCATAAACGGAACGCTTAAGCTTGCAAACTTTCTTAGGATGTTGAGGATCGATAAAACCTTCGGGTTGTACCATGTACAACTCTTCCTCCAAATAACCGTTTTAGAAGGCGGTTTTAACATCCATCTGCCAAATTTCATGATCATGAAAAGCGGCAATCGCTAAGATAATCCGAATGGAACGTAGCATGACTACGGGTGCAAAAATTTCATCGTAGTGCAAGCCTGGTACTTGGGAGAAACCTTTTGTAACTAGTTGTGCCTTATAGGTATCTTGTTGTCCTTCCACGGCACGCTTTATCTTGTAAAGCCATTTGCATTGAAGGGGACGAACCTTTGCAGGTAAGTCTAAAAGATCCCACACATTGTTCTCATACATGGAGTCCATCTCGGATTGCATGGCCTCGAGCCATAGCTTTAAGTCGGAACAGGTCATGGCACCTTTATAGGTTGTGGGTTCATTACTCTCTAAGAGCAATATCTCATCTCTGTCATGTTCCTCGACCATACCTATGTATCTGTCCGGAGGAATAGAGACTCTACCCGACCTCCTAGGTTCCTCAGGAACACTATCCGCAGCCGAGGTTGGAGGAACCGTTTCCTCCAATGGTTGCTCGATAGTTGGTTCTGGAATCTCCGACAGTTCGAAGGTTCTATTACTTGACTTGTTCTCGAGAAACTCTTTCTCTAAGAACGTCGCACTAGCCGCAACAAAAACGCGTTGTTCGGTTGGCGAGTAGAAGTAATGACCAAATGTTCCTTTTGGATAACCAATAAAGTATGTCTTGACCGATCGCGGGCCGAGCTTATCCTCGTGTCTCCACTTGACATAAGCCTCGCAGCCCCAAGCCCAAATAAAGGACAAGTTAGGGACCGTTCCCTTCCATAACTCATATGGAGTCTTGTCAACAGCTTTAGACGGACTTCGGTTAAGTATAAGAGCGGCTGACAAAAGAGCATAACCCCATAATGAATCAGGCACTACGGTGTGACTCATCATGGATCGAACCATATCAAGTAGTGTTCGATTTCTCCGTTCGGACACGCCATTTAATTGAGGTGTTCCAGGTGGAGTTAACTGTAGAACGATTCCACAGTCTTTAAGGTGTTGATCAAACTCGTTTGAAAGATACTCACCACCACGATCTGATCGTAGTGCTTCAATCTTTCTACCCAGTTGGTTCTGTACCCGATTCTGGTATTCTTTCAATTTCTCAAAGGACTCACTTTTGTGCTTCATTAAGTAGACATAGCCAAATCTACATAAATCGTCCGTGAAAGTGATGAAATACCTATAGCCTTCTCGTGCGTTAATCGACATAGGTCCACACGCATCCGTATGTATGAGTCCTAATAGGTCAGCAGCGCGCATTCCAACACCTTTGAAGGAAATTCGAGTCATCTTACCGATGAGACATGATTCACACGTGCCAAATGATTCGAAATCAAAGGCCGAAATAGCTCCATTCTGTATGAGCTGTTTAACGCGTTTTTCATTTATGTGTCCCATTCGGCAGTGCCATAGATACGTTTAATCTTTGTCACCAACCTTTAACTTCTTACTATTTACATGCAATATTTCGGTGGTTTGATCTAAAACATAAATCCCATTCAAGGAAACTGCCTTGCCATAAATCATATTGTGCAATGAGAAAATACAGCTATTATTCTCTATTACAAATGAAAAACCAAGTTTGTCAAGTGCAGAAACTGAAATAATGTTTTTAGATAAACTGGGTACATAGTAGCAGTTATATAAAAATAACTCAAATCCACTTGGAAGCTGGATCACATATGTTCCCCTCGAGACGGCAGCAACTCTTGCTCCATTCCCGACACGCAAGTCCACCTCACCCTTTACGAGGGGTTCGATGTTTCGGAGGCCCTGCACATGATTGC
>JAGPOY010004227.1:0-12159 GCA_018983105.1 Silene uniflora | reverse complement strand
GCCTTACTCGTCTCCAATTGTCCAACCCACCTATAATAAGTAAGCTATACTCATCTCCAAGTGTCCAACCCACCTATAATTAGTTAATTGAATGTTAAAACTATTTTGCGAAAACATATTTGTACAAGTTGTACGAGACTAGTATGATTTAGATTCAAGATTTATATTTTACAAAATTATTTTGTGAGGAGAAAGGTAATTTGGCGGGTCAACGGGTCCCCACGGGGCGGGGATGGGTTTGAAAAGTTCAACCCGCTGCGGGTCGTGGGGCGGGTGTGGGTACGCATAATTATTCGCGGATGCGGGTGCGGGTTACCCCTCCTCCGCACCCACCCCGCCCCATTGACATCCCTAGTAAGGGTGATGTATGAATTATATCCAAATATAATAAATAATTATGAATATTCACCAAACAATATTACGTTTTAGTAGTTGATAAATAAAATATAAAAACAGGCCGCGCGAAGCGCGGGATACTACCTAGTGAATAATATAAAGACGCAACTTGTATTATTCATTTAACAAATTTTATAGCATTATAGATTAATCATACAGCTAACTGATAGATTTATAACTCTATTAAACTCTAACATTATTGTCATTCACCTGAATAACGTGTTATGTGTAGGTGTTGTTCGGTAAGCCGAATCAAGCATAGAGGATTTACTGCAATCATACACAAATCTTTCGAATAAACAATAGAAACAAGATAATGTTTTCTTCTCAATATGCGTTTTGCATGAAAGGATGAAGTGGTTTCACGTGAATAGGTGATCGACAATTCGACATGATCCGGGGTCGGGGGGTTAGTACATTTTTGGGAAGAAAACAATTATAATTCTTTAATACGGGCGAGTTTTACAATGATTTTTTGTTGTTTTACTAACTTTGACTAAAATTGAATTTGTTGTTAAAATGATTTTTTTTTTTTTTCGTGTGAGGGGAGAAGAAACAAACTCTTTAATACGGGCGAGTTTTACAAGAATCAATTATGACTAAACCTGTTAAGGCGGTATTTGGTTAATTCCATAAAAATAGGGGGTTGCGATGGTCACAAGAGTGGAGTTTATGGCATTGAAACAGGTCTTAATCATAGCAATTGAGCGCGAGATTCCGGGACTTATAATCGAGACCGATTCGATGGTTGTTGCTAATATAATGAAGACAGTCCAACCATACCCATCGACACACTCTCATTTGATGCAAATGTGCAAGGCTTTTATCGATGATACGTATTGACCGGTTCGAATTCAACATGTGTATCGTGAGGCAAACACTTGTGTGGATTATTGGATAGCCATTATTGGAATAGAGTACAACAACCACAAAAGCTATGCCGAGTCGATCATACCAATTTACCGACCAAGATTTTTCATTTAATCCATCAAGACATGGGCGGAGTTGCATGACCACCCTTCGTTCCTTTATTTCGTTTTTAATTTAGTTTGGTTTTTCGTTTTTTCTTAGTTTAGATTTATTCCGATTCTCCTTACAAAAAAAAACTAAGGTATGAAATACGGGTTTGTAATAAATCAAACTCATAGGTAGGGGTGCGCGAAAATATACGATACATGTATACGGATTTCCGTATATACGATATGAAAATCCGTATATACGATAAGTTTCTATAAAAATCATACCGTATCCGATTCGGACAAAAAAGAAACCGTATATACAGTTTCCGATACGAAGTTTTTGTATAAAAAAGTTTAAAATGCAAAGTCCCTTTTTCAACTTTCCACTTTTCGAATGTTTATGACATAGTTTACTAACTTATCTCAATAAACAAAAACTAGCCGTTCATTACCTCCTCCATTCTTTTTAACCTCTTTCATAGTGTAAAGCATTCCTCCATACCTTCTCCCTCTTCCCCAACAACCACCAACAACCATTATAGTCCGCCACTGACTTACGCCACCACCTATTGAGCCTAAACCCACCCTTATTTCAACCAAATCACATCCAATGCTTTATCCCATGTTATCCATCTACATCAGGGCGATTGGGCATTTGTCACCAAACCATATCCGTATATACGAATTTCGTATACACGGTTTTTTCGGGTACTAGAAACCCGTATATACAGTTAAACCGTATCGGATAAGGTATGCGTTTCTCATACGTAAGAAGGAATTTGATATGAGATTGATGACATGGGTAAACGAAATCCACTACAATAAATTAAAAGATCTTTTTTACGGATGAAACCGCCAAGGGCTGAGCTTTTTCCGTTACAAAAAGCGGATTTGTGACGGAGAATCCGTCAGATTGTCCTCTCATTGTATATGGTCATAAAAGCGGTTTTGTAATGGACTACCCGTCACAAAACTATTCCATGACAGATTTATGATGGGCAATCCGTAAGACCATGTCTTAAAATTAAAGTCAACAAAACTACTATTATGACTATATATTTAATTACGAGATTGTATAGTATTTAAAATTATATTTAAATATTGGAAAAACTTTCTCTCTATCTCCTTCTCTTCTCTAAATACCCTAACCTCCATCAATTAAATCTGGGGCCTCCATCGACCATAAATCGATAATAAACATCCAAATAGCTTTATTTATCAATTATTAGTATGAAAAATTATGAATTAATCAATAAAAGTCTCGCTTTTGGTGAGATCCGTTTGTCTGTCTCTATTTTCGTAATTTTTTCAGTCCTTGTCTTTCTAGAGTTTAGTATTATTGGAAATATAGAGAAGAGCGGTTTGTTGATGATTCATAATATGGCTCTACAATGGATATGTGTTATTCGTCAGCGATCTATCTATAATGCCAGTAGAAGGTAAATTTTCTCTATCAAAGAATCAAACGAAGATTACTCTTAAAAGGTACATGAAGAGAGCAATACAAGAACGAGCCGAATTGTCATATCGCGTTTTGAGATCCGTAATTTTACTGGAGAAATTTGTCCTTTAATTTCTATTAAAATAGTTTTCGATTAATTATACCTATCTTAGCGTTTTTTTTAATGACTTCATCATTTACTTCAAAAAAAAAAAATATTTAAATATCGTATTTTTAAGATTTTTAACCTTAATATAATGAGTTTCAACCTCATACCATTTAAAACATACAGAAACACAAGGTATGGCCCAAGGAAGCCGACCAAAACCGCATGAAATTCGTCCTGATAGAACCCAAAAGTCGGGTGAACCGAAACGGACCAAACCTGACCCGAGATCAAAATGACAACCGAAAATTACCATATTTGTCCTAACTTAACCTGACTTAAACCGACTAGTGACTTGATAATTCGATATTAACTTAACCTGATTTTCACCCGATAAAAAAATTAGTGTACTAGTAGTTCAAATAAAAACAAATTAAATTAACATTCATCTTAATGTTTAAGCTTAAAACTAAAGTAAATACATCTCTAAATTGTTTTAAAAACGAAATTATCTATTAAATTTAGATAAAATATACGTTTGCAAAATGACCAGTAGTGATTCAAACTTATCCCCAACCAAAATCCTACCCGATAATGACCAAACCGGATGATAATGACCTGATCACGTGAATCGTAACTGACCAGAGCCCGTTGTTGAACTGGCACAACCCAAACCCAATATGACTCGATCCGCTTTGACCAGTCCCATAAATCAAACTGAGTGACCTAATTGCAACCCACCTTTAATTGAATTTTATGGATAGCTAAGTTAGTTTTAGAATACGGATCTAATATATTTTCTTATATCTTTTTTGTTATTTTTTTAAAATCGGAAAAAGTTTTCTATGGTTAATTCCAAGGCCGGTTCTTATATTTTAATCATATACACGTATTGTTTAATGTATCGATAATTAAACGTGTATTTAAATTGAATTGTTTTATTATTAAATATAAACTTGATGGTTTTGCGTATTTTTGTGATCTAGAATAACAATAAAACTAATATTTTTTTATAATTAATTATTCCACATTTCATAATTAAATTAAATACTTTAACAATATATTTTATATGGAAAATTTTCCCATTGTATCCCTTACTATTTGTGAGAAAACTTTCCTTTTAAGAATATGCCATGATACCCCCTAATGTAGCGACTATAAATTGGACGTTAAATGTTGATGACGTGGATCATGGATTAACTTTGGAGGGAAAATAAATCTAGTTGAAAAAAGTTAACATTTCCCACAGAACTCCTGGCATGTGATTTATACATTCTTCACTATACATCCTAAAACGTAATAATTTTCTTAAAGTACCCTTATGTTTATACAGTTTTCCCACTACACTCCTAATCAATTGAGTAATGCATACATAGTATGATAAGGAGATCATTTTGCTAGCATTATATGTGTCGTCAAGGGTTTACTCATAATATAGCTGAAAATTAATTTTCATCATAACTTTAGATATGGTTGGTATTATTAATACATATCTGATAAACAGTAATACTAAATTACTAATACTATAGTATGAAACTATGAATAAGGCAAACAGACAAAATTGAATTTTATACAATATAAAATTTAGACGGTAAATGTAGGTGGTCCGGGTGGGGTCGAATAACAAAACCAGTACTTGAATGATAACCAATAATAGCATTATTTTTTCCCAACCTAACATGACCCGACCCAACCTGACCCGACCGGTAACTAGTTATTGACTCAACTCGGAGGATGACCCGCTAATAAACTAGCTTAATATTGAAGTAAATAAGACCAAATCGACATTCATCTTAATTGATTTCACTTAAAACTACAATTAATACAGTTACACATTCTTAAAACATAAAATTACCTATCAAAAAGTAATAAATAAAATAAAATATATGTTGATACCTGACCCGGAGATGACTTGCTGAAGATCCGACCCGACTTGCCACCCGCTGATGACCCCACCTCGAGATAACCCGACATGAATTGTACCTGACGAACCTGTTAGTGACCTGGCATAACCCAAACCCGATATGACCCAAGCCGCTTTAACCTGACTTGTAACCCAATTGCCACCTCTGAAGTTACCCCTATGTTTTTCCATATTGTATAGTGTATCCCTCTTTTTGAGCTAAAAATCTTTGACTGTTTATAATTCTAGGCTACGAACTCCGAAAACGGCAATTTTTTTTTATATAAAGATTCATAAAGACAATCCAATTTAAAAAAAAATCATTACTTTGTGAACTTATAACCATAAAATATAAACGATCAAAGTTTATTTGGTTAAAAACATTTAACCGAATATAACTCTCGCAATAAAGTGGCAACAAGAATATCCCCGGAAAAAAGTTATAAGCTTTACTGACCCAATTGGCTGCTCTTAGGGTATTAGGCCCTCTTCTTTTAGAGTTAATTTCGGCTCATTTTAGTTCAGTTTAACTAAGTTATTTAGTTCGGCTTCATTCCGTTCATTTGAGCTTTTCTCTTCACAAATTTACTCTTACTTTATAGTTCATTTCAGCTCCAATAAGTTCAGTTTAGACAGTTTCAGTCTAAAAGAATAAGGCCTTAGCGTAGTATAAATAACAAGCTTGAGTAGCACCTGAAACACATAATCAAATGGCGACTAGGGACAACTGCCATTGTGATGTTGAAATGGAGAATTCAATCAAACTGGATTGTGACATAAAAAAGGAGGAAATAGAGGGGGCTGTTAGGGTTCTGTTGAAAGGCTTGGGTGAAGATATCCACCGCCAAGGCCTCGTCAAGACTCCTCATCGCGTTGCCAAGGCTCTTCTCGACGCGACTAGAGGTCATTTTCTTTTTTTCCATCCATACCTTGTATATATTTGCTCACATAGTCACATGTATCACTAAACGGAGTACAAAAATTACTCCATTAAGACAAATTCTTGTTTATGACCGTTTTAAGTTAAGACGGCACTCAAAACCGATTTAAATAATGTTAAAATGAAAAGTGGTTGTGAGAGGTCTAAACTCAAGACCGTCCCAAGCAAGCCATAACGCAATCTCTATGACTATGCATTATTTGTCTCAGAATAAGGTTAACAACCCTCTTGTGTTTATGTGACGATAAATTAAGTAGGCCAGAGCACGGTTCAAAGGTCCCATTTTAAATATCCACTATAAATTCAGCCGTTGATTCAACAGTAGTGAATTAGTGATGTTGTCTAACATTAATCAATCTCCGTCATCGTCATGCCTTGAACGCAATGTCGCTTTAGATCCCTCTTCCCCTTAAGTCAGGGTTCTTTCCTTCCATGGGTAGAAGGTTTAATGCCTTAGTGTCTATCGGGTTTATGTTATACGAACTAGATGATTTTGCTTAGGATTTCTGGTGTAGATATCCTGTTTTCCGTGTTCAGAAGGGAATCAGATATATATCAAATCGGGTTGGATACTCATATACTTTACTTAACAACCTTCTTGTGATACAAAGTGAGTATAATTGGTGTATAGTCGTATAGACAATTAGGCCCTCTTCTTTTGAACGTAATTTCAGTTCTTATAAGTCCAGGTCCAAGTTCAGTTCAGTTCAGTCATTCAATCACGTAACAATACATTCACTCTTATTATGTAATCTCGAAAAGTTCTTAAGCTAACGACTAAAAACCAGTGGACCTTAAAATGCTCAATCATAACCGGCTTTTATATTGTATTGTTCTTATGACTCAGCTTGTGCAGTTGTGCCATAAACACCGATAATAAAAATTACTCCGAATGTGTGTAGGTTATAAAGAGAACGTAGACGACATGGTCCTAGGAGCTCTGTTCCCGGAAGCAGGAATTAATGGCAATAATAAGGTGGGCCAAGCAGGAGGAGTCGGAGGGTTAGTCATAGTACGAGACCTTGACCTATTTTCACTATGCGAGTCATGTCTTTTACCGTTCCACGTCATATGCCACGTAGGCTACGTTCCTTCGGGTCAACGTGTAGTAGGCCTAAGTAAGCTCTCTAGAGTTGCTAATGTCTTTGCTAAACGTCTTCAACATCCTCAACGTCTTGCAAATGAAATTTGCACCAATTTACAACTTGCAATTAATCCGTCTGGTGTTGCTGTTTTTCTTGAATGTTTTCATATTCATCCTCCCGTAAACGAGTCGTGGTCCCTTGGTACGACTTGTAACGGGTTTGTTAAGGTACTTGTTTCGGCTGGATCAGGAGTATTTGAGGATTGTAGTAATGATTTATGGAGCGAATTCTTTTGTTTGATGAAATATAAAGTGGGAATGGTCGATAACATGGCACGTGATATGAGATGGTGTTCGTTAACCGGAGTTGAAACTGTTAAATGTGATATGGTACGTGCAGTCGATAAAATTATTAGATTGTTAGGTGAAAGCCCGTCAAGGAAAGAGCTAGCCGGAACTCCAGGCCGATTTACAAAATGGTTAATGAATTTTGAGAATTGCAATATACAAATGAAGCTTAACGGGTTTATTTCTAATAAGAATTTGGATATTGTGAAAACAAATGGTGTCGCGAAATGCAACAAAAACAACACAATCCATTTCGAGATGAACTTGCCATTTTTATCACAATGTGAGCATCACTTGCTTCCTTTTCATGGGGTAGTGCACATAGGGTACTTCACCGTCGATGTAGGAAGTCCAATCGACAAGTCCATTGTTCAGAAAATTGTGCATTTTTTCGGGTTTAAGCTTCAAGTGCAAGAAAGGTGCACTAAGCAAATTGCTGAAACAATTGCATCTTTGGTTGGTAAAGATGTAATAGTTGTGGTAGAAGCTAGTCATACATGTATGATTTCAAGGGGAATCGAGAAATTTGGTAGTAGTACTGCTACTATTGCTGTTCTTGGTCGATTTGCGACCGATAATGAAGCAAGAGCTTTGTTCTTGGAGAGCCTTCCAAGTTAGAACTCATTGTTGTGATTGAATAATTAGGAGGCCTCAATCTAAGTGTTTTTCAATTTATGTTGGTTTAATAAGTGACTATCACAACTAGTCTAGATCCCGCGCAAAGAATGCGCGACAAATATAGACTTTTTACTTTTTATTGTATTACTTATAGATTTTAGATTAATATTTCATTAATTTTTGTATTTCATCTCATTGAATTGTAGTATTTTGATTTGGGAAAAAAATTAATCTCAAAATTAATCAAGAGAATTGAGTAATTACGTGAAATGTGTATATTTATGAAAATATTTTAATTGCCCGTCTCATTATAAATAATTTTAATAAATCGTTTTTCCGTCACGAAGTTAATAATAACAGTTTTATATTTCAATGACGATGAACAACAGATTAGAGTTGATGAAAAGATTATTATTTTAAAATAAAAGATTAGTTTAATGAAAGCAAATGTAATTGATAACTTTTTGAGAATTCTTATTTCTCTTATTAGATAGGAGATTTATAGTAATTGATTTCATTACCATTAAATATATAATATTTGAACAATATTCTCCCGAGATTTTTGTAAATATTGCTTATCAAATACTTTCCTCGGTCAAACGTAGCATCGATTTCTTTGTTGGGCCACTTTTTTAATGAGTTGTATTCAGTTAAACATTGCAAAAAAACTAAAAAATAAGCCCACTTAGAGGTTATAAGGACTTAGGCGGGAAAATCTCATGTTTTCTTATTCTTTTAGTTTCATGGGGGATGGTAAACTTACCAAAATAAGAATAGTTGTACTAGTTAAGACGGAGGTACTGTGGACAATAGGTCACAGGTTCGAATCCCTCCTCCGCTTTACTGTAATGCGACTAATGTTTGGCCATATTTTAAAAATATAGTTTCTGTTTTTCAAAAGCGATTTTCAAAAGTGTTTTTTCTAAAAATTAGGGTATGTTTGGTTAAGCTCATAATAAGTATTTTAGATAATTTCTAGTGTTTGGCCTAATTTACTTGTTTTAGTTTTTTTTTTTTTTTCATTTATTGTTGTATAAATATATTTTCCATCAACATAGAAATATAGAATCATAAATAAATGAAATAGGTACGATTATACTATATTCTAAATTATATTATAAGACCACTGTATAATATGATTACTTTAAAAGTCATCATTTTATGTTAAAAAGTGACAATTTTTTATTTTTTATAAAGTGACTTTTTTTATTAGTATTCACTTTTTTTTTTAAAAAAATGATTACTATTTATCGTAAAATGCTCATTTTGTATCTCTCGCAGTCTCGCTCCATACGAGGGTAACGGCCGTAACGCACAATAATTATCGTAATTAGTACAGTCTAATTTATGTTGGAAATATAGAGTCACTATAAGGGCGGAAATATATTTAGAGAATAGATGTTGTTGTGTCGTGGTATGGAGGCCACTGAATGAGAAACGAAATCGCCCCGACTACGGTACAAATCGATATAGGCGCCGTCCTCCAAGGTCACACAACACTCCTAAAAGTTGTGTACTCAACCATTAGGAGTTGGATCTCATAAGGTATGCTCAGAATTATCAAAGAGAAGAAGTAGATGATATCTGAAATGTATATCTCAAATGACTACATACTTCTCATATTTATAGTGATTAATTAGCACTATAAAGATGCATAACCACTACCATAAACATGGACTTAGTGGGGCAATAAACATGCATTTAGTGGAGAAAGTGTAGAGATTCTCTTACGATGTAATGTTAGGCTTCTCTACAATGTAATGTATCTAGACAACATTACTAGCCTTTTGCATTACTTCCAACAATTTATTGTGAATCCGGTTTATGCATAAAGAATATGACCTTTTTTATGTTTTTTTTAATCTTTTCATGATACTTGTGATATTTTTTTTAATTAATATCCATTCTTTTAATACTAGACTATAAATATGTATTTTATTGTATGTATAATGTTACAAGTTAAACATAAAAGATCATAAATTTTGTTTATTAACAAAAATTGACAAAAGTAGAAAAAATAATTTACGGTAACGAACGTCATGACTTTAAATAATAATTTACCTAAAAAATGTAGCATATGTCATAAGAGAATCATGAAAAAAGGAAGTTATATTTGTTGGTTTTGGAAGAAATAGAAACAGAAACAACAAATTGCTGCTTCTGTTTTTTGGGATGGAAAAGTGGTTTTGATTCTTAGAAAAACAGTTTCTATTTTTCAAAAATTGAGTGTTTGGCACAGCTTCTGATTTTAAGAAACAAAAACACTTTTTTAAACTTGGCCAAACACATACTAAGTGCGCGTTTCGTTAGACTAATAAAAATGTATGTATTGATCCGTTATGTTTGAGCAATTGTTGCCATCTTTTCTTTTTTCTCGAGTTTGTGAGTAATTATTGGATTTTTCTTCAATTGCTTGTGTACTTGTTGAGCTTGATGAGACGATTTCATTTATCAAACATCATACAACACTCTCAACAAATATATAAAATCGATTACAAATACTAAGAGAGACGAATAGGAAACTTCAATTTGTAGCAGTAAGGATCTAAAACTCATGATTTGACAATATGACAGATCTTCGTAATGCTATCTCAAACAATATTTTGTTAATTCAATATAAGACATGAGGGACAAATTCCACAAACTATGAGTACCATTATACAAGTATACAACTAAATGTATGATCTTAGAATTCTTATTTACCTCTATGTGTGGCAGCTATTATCTTAATTTAAAATGTAAAATTTCAGATCACATATCCCCAAACTAGGTGCACCTTGTCACGTCCTGATCTTTTGAGATACTGCGTACAAATGAACGTGTGCCACTTGTCTAACGAATGTAAAGCATGAATCAGGCAAATCAAAACATGATATCACTTGGATAATGGAGATTAATGGCATCAAATTAATACGAGTGCAAACATGATGTGCGGAATGAGTAATTATATACAACTAGGTAACACCCGTGAAAATTCACGGGATTGTTTCGAATTTTTCGAAATTAAATTTATTTACTAAACTTGGGAAATGAAAGCACGGTAAATATAATCATTATTATACTCCTATATACGGAGTATATAGTTTTAGTGCCTCAGCCCTGCTTGACATAAGAATTGCTTTGAATTATCTAATTCATAAGTTTACCAATTATAGATTTTAAACTTGATTATGAGACGTATTCACGGGTCTATCATTGTTGTGTACTATTGTCACCCTACTACTCATTCAATTAATATTGTTATTTTCTTTAATTTATAGTTGCGGTAATACTGTTGAAGAGTCAAGGACGAGAACACCTAAGAGGGGGGAGGGTGAATTAGGTGTACTTTTAAAAAATTTCTCGATTACTTGGTTAAGAGTTAACACAAGTAAGAACTATTGAGTACACACTTGAGAGTCTTAATCGGATTGTAATTTCACAAGAGATACAGTAGGTCTATGCAACATTATGGATGACTGTTGCACAGCACTGGCAGCGAGATTGATAAACGAAAGTCTAATGATAAAAGAACGTAAAAGTAAATAAACAAACATGACGATGTTTAAAAAATTGGTTCAGCTCCTACTCCGGAACCTACGTCCAACCGTTATTTTATTGCTTGTTTAGAAATTTACTCAAACAACTAAACCCCTTACAATGAAAATAACTCGTCAACCAACCCCGGTTGCACTTGCTTGAAACTACTCCGCTTCAAGACTTTCACTTGCTCAAAGCTACTCCGCTTCAAGACTTAAGTTCTATCTCATTGGTTTACAGAGTCAGAATCTCAGTTGTTTACTTAAGAACATGGAGATTACAATTAAGACTTAAACACGAGAATCATGGAACAAACTCATATGTCACAGTGCAGCGAACTGATACATGGAGATTTTACAGCACTTTCGAAAACATTTGAAGACTTTGAGATTTAAAACGATTTTGCAAACACTTAAGAAAAATAAAGCTTTTGACTCAGAAATGATTTGCAAAGTTTACTCAATAAATGCTCTTCAAAGTCTTAGTAATAAATGAGAATTGAGGTGGGTATTTATAGGGGAAGAAGTGTGCTAAGGAAGGATCCTAAAGCAACTACTTCACCTTAATACCCAATGGTTCAATCGGTTATCTCATTAAGCAAGCTTGTGAGAACAGCTGGTTTGCAAGCTCAAGAAGAGTTCATTTTCAATGCAAGAGTGATGCGGGTTAAGTCGTCACACCCAATCAAACACATTTATATACTCAACACACAAACTAGTAGATAGCAAGTAAGTCGAGGTCGATCCACGAGACGGGCAACTAGCAATAGCGATCTATTCGTCTTGGGTTATGCAAAGCAAAAGTCTAAAGTAACAATTTGTGTTGGAGATGAAGTCTATAGTCTA
>JAGPOY010004226.1:2171-14330 GCA_018983105.1 Silene uniflora | reverse complement strand
AAAAACACCATTGAGTGTACGGGGAAAATACCACAAAATCCACGAGGCAATTGTGCAACCGTCGACCACCACCTACATATATTTACCTGCAATTTTAAACAAATGTATAGAGAATACTAGTAAGACACTGCAACAGGAATTTGGGTATATAAAAGCAATATTAAAGTTGCAAACAAGAGTTCACTACCTTGCCAAGTTCTGAAATAAATCTTCAAGATTCTATGCCTTAGGTCGCTTCCAAAATGAACCCTTTTGAAGACAATAACTGTAAGCAGACACGAAGGAGAACGTTACCTCATATTAGCTCAATTCCAAAATGTACAACCATGAAAAGTTTCAGTTTTTAGAGCTTCTTCTGTGGGTAAATATATAGTTTTGATTCCGCTTCTACTTTCAACTCACCCAGAAGTCTATATGGGTGCTGTTAACAAAAATTAGAAACCTACAGAGTACAAGGTGTTGTATGCCATACTATTCCCACAAAGCAGTCATCTATTTGGCTTCTTACTATCACCACTAACATAAACGACAACTTAAAAGGGTAACACGATTGCAAGCAAAAAGAATACGGAATGAAGTTCCGAATGGTCCTTAAGTGCGATCCTCTTTCCTACCACGAGAAGCTACTGAGAAGCTGGATTCAATATCAAAGTTTTATATTTCTACATCAAAGATTAGTGCTCGTGATTCATGATACAAGAGCCACCCTGCCAACTGTAACAGATGTCATTGTACTGAAAATTTGATTTAATTCCCGAACAGACTATTGACCTAGTTGTCCCATAGACTCTAATCCTAGTATATAACAATATTTAAGCACTTCTATAGTATAACACATTAACACCATAGAATTTGAGTCCCAACACTGCATTGCAGTCGTTTTGAAGATGTTTTGAGGACTATGAGAACTGTCTTACAGCACCATGAGCCACATTTATGGTGTACTACGACTGAACAAGAATAGGCTACAAGTCAACTAGCGCTACAACATTCAACAACATTACCCAAGGCAATGGCTCTTTCTTGTGGTAGGGTAGGGGTGGTGAGCAGTAGGCAGCCTTACCATGTGTTTTTGAGAGATTTTTTTCACACCCCTTGAGATGGAAATTACACAAAAAGCTACAACCAATTCCGCAACATATTTCCCATATGTTTACATCATGCCAGGAAATGACTTTATATGGAGCCTTAGAACTTTCACCTATGGAGGGGTCTGATGTCTTAACCATTGTGTTTAAAAAATACACAAGCTGTTTCTCAATCCCCGCATCATCCACAAGAAAGCTGATTTAAGAAATGTATCAACTTGATGTTACACAACAAAAGAAACCCAAACACTTTAGCGAGTCTTATGGTGTATTCCATCATATGGCCAAACAATAGTGATTTCTGGCTTTCTGCCTCGATCTGAAATTTGCATACCTTTCACATTTGTGCGAAAAAAAAAAAAAAAGGTAGTCTAGCCGGAGTTATTATACGAAAATGGGGAAACTAGTCAACTACAGTCTACAGGTGTACCCGATCTTAACAATAAAAGAAAAAAAATAACTCCATAAATTTTAAATTAATTTCGCTAAAAAATGGTGGTTTGCATGTGCTTCAGTTACTCCAAGTCTCCAATTAACTTAAAACCATTCTTTTCTATAGGCATAAAACCCATGTAAGGTTATTAGAGTACGACAATCTACTTGGTACTTAAAAAGAGTTGAAACAACAAATCATAGAAGAAACAAACTAACCCGGAGATTTAGCCTTGTCGTCCACCTCGCCGACCTCTGTTACGTGCCATAAGCCCTCCCCGACCTCGTCTTACGGTCTGCACAGGAGAAGTTGAAGCAGAAGCCGGGGAGTTCTGTGCAAGCCTTGCTGCTGCTCGTGCCCTAGCTCTATCAGCTATATTTATGGTCCCCAAAGCCTGTGACGGTTGTTCCAAGTCCTGACCGCTTTCGACATTAGAACTACTTTCTCTGGAAAGAGCAGATTCCATAGTTGACATTGTTCCTTCAGCAACACCAGAAATGGCTTTGCAAGTATGGTTGACATCTCCGGCAGTTCCTTCCTCGCCATTAATGGATTTATCCTGAACATCAGTAACATCTTCAGCTAGTTCACCTTCTTCGATGTTCTCATTGGCATTTGAAATCTCAGGAGAAATCATCTCACGGGCATTGTGAACTTGGGAAGGAGAAGGCATGCTTGCTGTAGTAAACTGTTCAGGGTGAGCATCCATTGCTTCTCGACTTTCAATAATAGTTGTGTCATCCATCATAGGTTGCTGGTCATCTTGATCAGCTAGTAAATCAGATGCTTCATAGACCATCTGTTCCACCGCATCTTCCTTGTCAGCATATTCATTATCAGCAATGTTATCTTTCTCTATATCTAATGTCTTTGCATCATCTGGTTGTTCAGATTCTCTGCCCTCATCTCCTAATCCTTCGGCAGTTTCAACATCCTTCCCAACTTCAGAAGTGCTATTAGCCAAACCTTGAGGTACACTTCTGACAGCATCAAGTAATTGTCCTATTGTAAGTATGGTTTCAACATTTGCTGGGGCAGCAGTCTGTCCATGAACCTCCTCGTTCAGTGAATCTAAGCCCTTTGACTTTTTTAGTATAGGTTCTTGGACATCAATACTCGGAACATCAACATGAAGTTGTTCCTCTTGTGGGTCAGATGGAGAAGGAGACAGAGGGCGCTTTCGAGAAGAATGTTCGGAGGACACAGTAACAGTTGGCTGTATTGCCATCTCCTGCATTGAACTGGCATTTCCAGCACTCTTAGACCCTTCTGAGTCAGACATTTCTACATTACGACTTGGCTCTCCAGACTTGGGAAGTCGAGATCGAACCAACTTCCTGGCTTTTAGCATAGATACTTTTGTCTCACTTTCTTCAATAGCTTTTGCAGGTGGGCAAGTTGGAGGAGCAGTAAATGGTTTAGTTACTGGGGTTTCAACTACTGATACCTGAACGGTACTAACCACCACTGGAGTCGGATCCGTGGCAGAAGAATTACCAACAGAACCCTGGTTAGCAACTTCACTCAAAACTAAGTGGGCTTCTCTTTCAAAGTTTTCAATAGCCAACACGTATGCTGAGGCCAGGTCATCCAAGCTATTTCCAGAAAGAAGGTGAACCACTGAGGTTCCCTCAGGAAGGCTGTCCCTTGCATGTTTAAGCTTCTCAAGCTCCTCGGAAATCTTCCTCACAGCCTCCTTTTGCTTTTCAAGTTCATGTTGAAACTTCTTTCTCTCCATACCAACATTCTCTACTTTAGCTATGATCAATTTTTCGATGCTCAAGCGCTTCTCCTTTTCCTTTCTTTGCTTGCTCACAGTAGACTCCAGTAACTTTATCCGGCTATTTGCCAAGTCAACTGAGGTATCTAACGTAGCCTTTTTCTCCCCGCGGAGGTCCTCCAACTGTTTTAAGGTTGCCTGCTTCTCTTTGCTTAATGCCTCATTTTCCTTTAGGAGTACTTCCTTCTCTTTCAATAGAGCATCCTTCTCCTTCAATAGAGCATCCTTCTCCTTTGCTGAAACTTCCTTCTCATTTACAAGGGTCTCCTTTTCTTTCAACAAGACTTCCTTCTGTTTCGACAATGTTTCTTTATCCCTCGAAAAAACCTCTGTCCTCCGCTTAAGAGCAATATTAATCTTCTTTTGCTTATCAACATCCAATTTCAAGGCCTCAACCTGTGCAACATGACCATCTCTCTCAGATAACACTAATCTAGTTCTCGCTAAATCTTGTTCAAGTTTTGCCATCAGTTCTTGCTTTTGAGACATTAGTTTTGAAGTATCTGCAATTACAGCTTCTTTTTCCCTCACAATGGCCTTCAGCTCTTCAACTTCACTTTTCAAGAGATTATAGTCTTTCAAATTAACTTTTTTGGAAGCCTCGAGCATATCAGATATTCGCCTTTCTAAATGCTCCTTCTCTTTCTTGTACAGTTCTATTTCTTTCCTGAAGCACTCGATCTCATGCTCTCTCTCTTTGAGGATGTTCTGCAACTTCTCAGCCTCAACTTTTGCAATCTGAGCAGCTTCACGCAGTTTCTGGCACTCCTCAAAGTTATGCCTATTTTCCTCTCTGAGTTGCATATTGCTCTCCCGTAACAAATTAATTTCACTCACCTGAAGTTTCAAGGCTTTGAATTCATCTTCCGTGAACAAGCTTTTTGAATTCTCGCGTCCTGCACTGAGTGAGGCTTCAGCTGCCTTTAAAGCTTTCTCCAGATGAGATTGCAGCCGCAGTTTCTCCTGTATCAAGCAAGAAACAATCATATCCTCAAGAACAGAAGATAAAGACTGAACGGTAAGTTGGAACCCCATTACATTTGCATATGGCACAATTTTTAAGATTGCAAAAAATAGGAACGGTAAAAATGGACAATGAAAAGAATATGTAGATATCCAACCAACTGGAAGGAGTAGTACAAATCTACAAGCAACAGTCAAACCTGCTTCAACAAGGAGATCTCAGTTTCCGCTATCTCCCTTGAGCGCCGGAGATAACTAACCACGCTATGCAAGCCAGTTTCACTCTGAGAGTCATTACTGGTACTTGCAGAAGCAATACCTGCAGCACCGCGTTCCTTCTCAGTTAGTTTTAAGTGCAAGGCTTCAAGCTGACTGTGCAAAACTTTATTTTGGTCATTAACTTCATCATATTTCTTCTCAGCTTCATTCTTTGATTTCTCTAACTCCGACTTCTCAAGGACCCACTTAGCCTTGAGTTCAATATTTTCAGATTTGTAAGCTTCAGAAGTTCTTCGCAATTCAGATGCTTCCTCCTGAACTAAAGCTAAAGCTTGTGATGTTTTTGTCAACTCCTGAATAGTTTCAGCCTGTAAGATAACTTGCCTCTCATAATTGGCTTGAACGGCATGTGCTCGTTGATGCGCCCTCTCCAGGTCTTCGTGCAGCACAGAAACCTGGACTTCCATTGCCAAGAATTGAGCAACTTTGTTGGAGGCTTCTTCCCTCAAAGCGGTGATTTCTGCCATAGCCGAAGCAAGTGCTTCATCTTTCTGAGAGGCGGCAGAAGCTGCTTCTTTCCATTTCAAACTCGATTCGTTTTCAAGTTCAAGAAGTCGGTCTCTGAGGGACTTGATTTCTGATTCAAGAGACATTTTTAATTCCTCAGCCTCAAGTTTAAAGCCCTCGTGAGCAGATTCCATCTGTTTCAATGCAGCTTCATTAACTTGTGCAATGCTCTTGTACTGTTCCATGTGGTTCTTACTGGCTAGAGCTTCTGATTTCAGCCGCTCAATCTCTTGGTTTGCCATAGTTAAGTCCCCAGTACCCTCACTAGCTGAAGCTGATAAATTAAGTAGCCTATCTTGCCCATCAATATTATTAGCTTCAGCCAATTTCAAGTTTCTTTCAAGATCAGAATATTTTGCCTCGGTTGCAGCGGCCCTCCTATCAGCAGCTATAACAGCCTGCAATGCAACTTCTAATCTTTTACCCATATCTTCAACTTGTCTCATAGCATCTTTTACTGTGAGCTCATGGTTGTGTGAAAGAGTGCGAACATTGTTACGTTCCTCCTGAAGCTCATTCTGAGCCTCGGCCAATTGCCTCTCAATTTGACTGATGTGTTCTTCTGACTTCCTCCTTTCTTCAGCTCTGGCTTCCTCTCGAACTTGTTCAGTGCTTAGTACAGTATCTAAAGAAGCTTGAAGGCGGTATACTCTCTGGGACAAATCCAGCACTTCATCCTGAGCTCTTTTCTCGGAATTCAAAAGCAACTCTTTTTCACGCCTTAAAACTGCGAGCTCCATATTAAGTTTCCGTGTAAGATCCTCAGCTGAATGAACAGATTCAGAACTTTCACGAAGCTTCTTTTGATAGTTAACAATGATCTGAGAGAACTCGATGTTCCGCACTAAAATCCCATTGGATTCTTCTCTTTGATGATTAAATTCCTTCACAAATCTCTCCAGTTTTTCCTGTGCAAAGTTTGCTTCCAGTGCCAGCTTATCTCTCTCAGACCGCAGCGATATTATCTCAGTCTTCAAGCTAGCCAGCGCATCTTCCAGGCATCTCACACGCTCACTGGCCTGTTCTTGGACCTGTTTGGCAGTTTCCTGGGAACGTTCTAGAAGTAGCATGAAGTCTTTCCCCTCATTGGCAGGAGGTGCAACGGCAGTCTGAGATCCAGAAGAGCGTAGTCGATGTTCCTCCTCAAACAATCTCTTAAACATTGACACCGAGGAATGAAGAGATTCAATCATCTTCCCTTGCTCCTCTGCTCTCTCAAGCACAGCTGCAACTCTGGAAGCAGCTTCCTCCTTGTGCTTTTGCAGCTCCTCTCCAAATTGTTCCTTCACCTGCGTTTCTCGGATTTGAACCTCATCCGAAAGGCTTCGAACCAGGTTTCGAAGCTTAGCATTCTGCTCAACCAATCCCTTTATATCCTTCACAGAAACCAAATGCTCAGAAATAACCTTCTGAATATCAGATTCATCATTCACCTCAGTCAAAGAGATAGTAATGTCATCATCCATGTACTGCTGGTTCACAGATCCACAACGCAATTGAACATCGCGGCATTCCTTCAGAAGTATGGTAACCTGATTTTGAAGATCTATAATCTCTTTCTGTGCATAACTATGCTCACGTTCACACTTCTTCACCTCAGCCTTAAGTTCTCGAATGACCTTCTCTAAAGTGCCCTGCTCAGTTAGTGACTGTTGCAACTTCTGATTCATCAAAGCATAGGCCTCAGCCATGCGTTCATGCTCTGCTCTTTCATCGAGAAGGATAGAAGCTTTTTCTTCTATTTCAAAAAGGATTCGCTCCAAAGTCGCTTCAATCTGCTTTCTGCCCATCTGCTCGTGTCGCAATGCATCGGCAGCCTCCTGGTAATTGGCATACATTTTAGCAAGACTCCAACCCTCTCGAAGCAAGGAAGCGGCAAGTGCTGTACCAGAAACACCTGTCAAGGAAAATAAAATTGGGTCAGCACGAGACTGACAAAGTGACAATAATGCAACAATTCTTCAGCAAAAAATGCAGAATATGATAACAGGTATAAAGTTTCATATAGAAAATCTTTAAGGCCTTGTTTGAAGGAAAAGGAAGGGATACAAAATCCCTTGTTTGGATAACAAAAAGGGTAGGGATTTGGAGGGATCCATTTTCCCTCCTCCAAGGCAAAACAAAATCTCTCCACCATTAGAAAGATTTGGAAGGAAATCCTAACCAAACACTCATCTTCCATTCCCCTCCCCTTCCCTCCTCTCCAAACCCCTACCCTCTCTTTTCCTCCACTTTTGCTATCCAAACACACAAGGGGAGGGGATTTGGGAAAGAGAGGGAGACGGAGTGGTTGGAAGGGGATGGGAGAAAAAGGAGTCTTGGATTTTTCCTTCCAAAGCTTTCATGTTTTGGTATTTTGGTTTGTACAAGGGCAATGGAGGGGTTCATTTACATCTTCTCCATTTCCCTTCAATTTCAGTTTTGCTAACCAAACAAGGGAAACAATCCCCTCCATTTCCCTCCAAATCCTTTCATCTAAAGTTCTAAACAAAGGGCAAGTGCTAACCCTAATGGCACACTGCTGTAACTATAAAAAGCGGAGGACGCTGAAAATCATAACGGGGCTAGATGTGAATGCTAATGCAGAAAGCATTCCTCAATGCCACGTGCATACAAACTTGCACGAAAAAAAAATGAATATTTATGACTTTAAAATTTAAATTCCTCACAGTTCTATACTTCTATAGAAGCTTTCTATTCTATTAATAACATCAAACCCTTTCTTCTGTTTCAGAGATGTTGGAATGATTACATACAATTCGAAATACAAGCAGGGAAATGGGGCCAACAAAGCAAAAAAATATGAGTGCTCGACTACTTCGGAACCAGAAGATGCACACAACAAAAAAAAAAAACAGGTGCCTCAAAGATGAACACCACGAGCCTAAATAGTAAATACTCAGCTCCGTTTGTGAAAATTTATATAAATGTGCACCTTGTAAGTTCATGTTTGGTATGCAATTCTAATACAATGAAACCTTTTCCCTAATTCTATCAGACCACACTTAGTTTATCAAAAAGCAAATACCAACAAATGCAATATGGGCTAACATATACCTGATGCGACATGAGGTACAACGGCAAGATCACTGGCCTTAGCGGTGCTTGTCAAAGAGTCAGTTGTAAAACTACTCAGCGGGAACATATCTCGCTCACTAGCTCTCCTGCTATACTCAAGTTCAGCCTCTAATTTTGAAACTTTCTCGGTCAAATTCAGAGCTTCCTTTTCAGCTTCCCTTCTAGTAGCAGCTTCTTTCTCACACTTGTCTTTGTAATCACTTTCGGTTTGACTTAATTGGGTTTCTAATGCTTTGATTACCCCCTCAAGCTCTCCGGCCTTCCGAGACCACTCCTCTGAACTCTCTTTGTATAGATCAACAAGTTTAGAAACTGTTGAGATTTCCGCCGAATACCGCTGTTCAACAGCTGACGCATCATCTTTGGCTGAACAAAGCTCCCGCTGCAAAGATTCCAACTTCATTTCCAGCTCTCTAACCCTCTCCTTATGCCAACTCAAAGAACTGGAACACTCGTTATACTGCTTCTCAATATCGGCTAATTTTGCAGACATGTCTGCCTCAAATTCAGCACTTTTCTTACGCTGCTCCAAGAAACTATCGACTTTGGCGGTCAATTCAGCATTGAGCCAAGCATTATGTTTCTCGAAAAGTTCTTTTTCTTGCAATGATTTCTCACACTGTGCCCGACAGCGGAGGAGCTCTGCCTCGACCTCACTAACTCTTGCTTCTCTTTTAGCAGCACGTTCTGTTAAGTCCGAGATTTTATCAACATAACTTTTAATTGTGGAATTTTTTTCATTGATTTCTGCATCTTTAACCCCTAACAATTCCAGCAGCTGTCTCTTTGACTTCTGCACCTCTGAAACTTCCGTCTTCAATCGTTCGATCTCTCCGTCTTTTTCAATCTGAACAGTTCAGCAAAACATGAAAACCTCACAAAGCAGAGGAACTCATTCTGGCACAAGGACGAGGGTCAAAATCATTGTGATTTAGAGTATTTTAAACATTCAAAAGCACATAGCACACAAGTCCCGAACTTAGTCACTGAACTACAGCGTGATCAATATTGCTCTTACTGTTTACAATGACGCAAAATTCATTTTTTTTCTTCCGTCTTCCAGATACAAGTATACAATGCAATGACTGTATCATAATGACAACTAATACCCAATCCGCTTCTTTTTCATAAAATACTACTCCCTCCTACCCACAATAACTGTCCCATTTGATTAAAATACTCCACTCATATATTCATCAAATGGGACAGTTATCCTGGGTAGGAGGGAGTAGATGATCAACTCGATATGGCTAGCAAATGGAAACACAGTCCAAAATTTAACCCATAAATAGAAACTCAATTACTCAAAAGTACAAATTTTAGATAAACCTCATGGTTTTCACGTTCAAAGTTCCGAATAATGGCTCATACAACGGTCTTTTAACTGCGACTAAATACGCTTTCTCCCAGTTAATCAAACACAATTCAAAAAATAACTTAAAAAAGAAAGCTCAGTCTCAAACATACAAATTTCAAATAAAGCCACTGCTTTTCCGATTGCACTTGCGCAAAGGCGGTCAAAATTCCGCTTAATGACGCATACAACGGTCTTTAAACTACGACTAAACATATTTTCAACCAATTAATCAAACAAAATTCAATAAATAACTCAAAACTGGAAGCTTAAACATACAAATTTCAAGTAAAGCTGGTGTTTTTCCGATTGCACTTGCGCAAGCTCAGACGATCGTTGTTGAAGATCAGAATCAAGCTGCAAATTACGCGATTCAACAGCGGAGAATTCCGACGATAGTGATAGAAACTTCTGCTCCAAAATCGAACAGGTTTGCTCGGCAGTAATCGAGGCAGCATCAGCTTTCGCTTTTGCCGTCTCGAAATCGGAATTTAGGGTTTGGATGAAGGCGTCGGCTTTTTCCGCCACCGCGGTGACGTCACCGGCGGCGAGGACTGTGGCGAATTCCTCGTCGGAGATGAACGCCGGCATTGTTGGTGAATAATTGTGGAATTGATTGGGTTTAATTACGGTTTTGATTTGGGGATTTAATTAGGGTTTTGATTTGGGGAATTTATGGAATAGACATTGTTGGGAAGGGAAACAATCGGGGAAGTGGAGGGAAAAGACGAGAGTGAGAGAAGAAAGTGTGTTTTGTTAGGAGTCATGGTAATTTCTCTCTAAAAAAATGTACTTTTTCACATACAGATTTTACTCTTTTACCTTCGCTTTTTACAGTTTTGTCCTTTTTATTTTATTCATTCCCTCGGCCAATTAATTTTTTTTCTCCCTCCGCTCACCACCAACCCTTCACTGCCGTCTGCCGAAAAACTGACCACTAACAATTGCACCCACTCCAGCCATCCCAACCCCTAAACGCCACCCACTCCAACCGTCCCATAGTCCCACACCCAATCGCACCGCTCAATCCAGTCGTTCCATATAAACAGCCAACAATAACGGATGTAAACTTTCATATATACATAACAAACGAATTCGATGATCCGTCAAATGCGATGCGTAGTTTATTGACAAAGTAAATGAATTTTTAAACAATGAGAAAGTTCAGCGGAAGGCATAGACCAAGTCTGATTCCTGTATGCGAATGATTGTTCACATGAACAAATGTTTTTTTTTAATTTCTCGTATTGATAAACCTAATAGTTTCATTAATCAGTGATTTATAATCCATTGTTCAAGTTTGTAGAGCCATTAGATTCGATTTTAGAGGAAAAGGTATAAGCAGGGGCGGATCTAGCCCAAGGGCTATATGGGCTTCAGCCCAACCTGTTTTCTGGTGGAAAAAAAATAAGTATAATAACTTCTACTCCCTCCTACCCATAACTAATGTCTCATTTGGGTTGGGGCACGGGAATTAAGGAATAGAGTTAAATAATAAAAAGTATTGTTTGAGAGTAAGAAAAATGTGAGTTAAATAATGAAAAGTAATGGGTAAGAGTGGGTTGGGTTGTTAATAATGAAAAGAGTAAATGACAGAAGAGTCATAAATATGTCAAATGGGACATTTCTGTGGGTAAACAAAATTGGCAAATGGGACATTAGTTATGGGTAGGAGGGAGTATAATATAAGCAGGTAACTATACTTGGTCTAGTGGTAGAGAACTTTTCCACTGATTTTTTGTCCGTGAGTTCGAACCCCAGTGGAGGAAAATTTATTTGTACCTACTTTCTTATTTTTTTTTCCTTTCATTTCCTACGTTGCATTTCTTACTACAACACTTGCACAAGAACTTGTTTTACCTTCCTTTGTTTACTTTTTCTTAATGGTATAATTTAGCCATGGACGTTTTTACATTGTTTCCTCGTATTTTTTAAATTTTTTGTGGTATTTCTTATCTTTTGAATATCGGTTGCCCTAAAACTGTATGAAATCTTCTTAAAAATATCCAAAATGCTCTAATCTACCTTTTCTAGACGTTCGGTTTTTTGAACTTTTATTGATTTTTTTGGAGATAATTGTCAAACCTTTATCATGAATATCGTTTAGTCAATCTTAAACATATTTTATTTATTTTATTTAATTGTTAAAGAAACTCAAAATTTATTACCTTGGGTAATTGCAAAACTTGGATACCGTTGATGTCTGTGGAAAACGAAAGATACCACGAATATCTTTAATAGTTCATAAAGTACAATCTCTTCACGATATATCTGTAATGGTTCATCGGCGAAATAATTCAAAATAGTTTTATATATAAGCTTATTTATTGCAAATACTAAAGTACTATAATGTCGATAACATCTCATAATAATTCATAATTTAAAATTATTCTTGATTCAAAAATCACGAAAAATGACGCTAAAATGTAGCAGTATAGGGTAAAACGCGTGTAATTACCAACTCCGAGTCTTCTATATCATTTTAGAAGAAAAAAAAATATCGATGAGTACATTTTCTAGCCCACCGTACTTTTGAATCCTGGATCCGCCCCTGGGTATAAGTTCGAGTTAATTTTATTAGGTTTAGAAAAAAGGGCATCACATGGAATTTTTATGAAAAAGTGTATGTGAAAGAGTAAAGTCCGTATGTGAAAAAGTAATTTCGAAAAAAAAATTG